>JADRCD010186211.1:0-20785 GCA_019843815.1 Montemys delectorum | reverse complement strand
TTCTTTCTTTCTTTCTTTCTTTCTTTCTTTCTTTCTTTCTTTCTTTCTTTCTTTCTTTCTTTCCTTCCTTCTTTGCTTTACATCCCAATAGCTATCTCACCTTCTGATCACCCATCTACAGCCCCTCCTGAATATCCCCTTCCTTTCTCCTCTGAGACAGTGGAGCCCACCACCCTCAGATAAAGCCCCAACCTGATACATCTAGTCTTTGCAAGCTGTTTCTTCCACTGATGCTAGACAAGACAGCTGAGTTAGGGGAACAGATTTCACAGACAGGTACCCTGCCTTAGTTCCTGCTCCAGTTGTTTGGAACCCGCATGACGACTGAGCTGCATATCTGCTACACACACACACACACACACACACACACACACACACACACACTGTGTGTGTGTGGCTAGATCCAGCCTGTAAATCCTTTTGGTTGGTGGAGATTTTTAATTGGTTTCCTATGGATCATTTTCCCAGGAAAATCTCTGATTAACTCATTTGGACCTCTTTGCTTACCTGTGTGACTGAGATTATTCTGTAGTTTGGTTGATTATCCCATTAAAAACTCACAGAAGGTGGATAATGGCTTAGAACTCATTGGCATAAAAAAAAGATTTTCTAAACTGAACACTAGCACAGGCGCTATTATCAACAATTAATAGATGAGACCTCAAAAACTGAAGAGCTTTTATATGGACAGAAGACACTGTTATTTAGACAAAGCAGCAACACAGATAATGTGAAAAGATTTTTACCTACAATGCATCCAATAGAAGTTTCCAATCCAAAATATTTAAAGAACTCAAAAAAAAACTAGATACCAAATAAAACAAACAAACAAAAAACATTTTAAAAAAAAGGTGTCCATTGAAACAGAGAATTTTCAAAAGAAGAAACTCAAATGACTGAGAAACACTTAAAGAAATAAGCATCCTCAATCACCAGGAAAAAATATTGAATAAAAATTCATTTGAGAGTTCAGCTATAAGCTGTCAGAATGGTCAACATCAACAAAGCAAGTATCATCGCATGCTGCAAGCATGTGTAGTAAGGCAAACACTCAACAATTGCTGGTGGGAGTACCAATTCTGACAACCATTACAGAAATCAGTATGGCTGGTTCTCAAGAAGAGCCAGGAATAGCCATCTTCCAAAGAAAGGTCTATTTCCAAAGATGCTTCATTTTCCAGCAGAGACTCATGTTCAATCTGCATTACTGCTCTATTCATTAAAGTCAGAAAATTGAAACAACATAGATGTTCCTCAACAGAAGAACAGATAAAGAAAATGTGCTATATATACATAGTACAATTTACTTAGACATTAGAAAAATGAATGAATCATGAAATTTACAAGTACACGAAGTAAAAAAATCCTGAGTGAAGTAACTCCGACCCACAAGGACAAATATTTCATGTACTTGCTTATATGTGGTCTTTAGTGGTAAAGTCATTGATAACAAAACCATAATCCATAAAATTATAGAGGCTAGATTATAAAGGTGGAAAGACAGATATTCCTAGGAAAGGTAAATAGAATAAATAGATAAAGTTGAGTTCGGGGACTGGAAACTGGTGGATCAAGTGGAGAAGGGAAAAGAGGAGGTTGTCAAGGGAGGGAATGCTAGAGAGTGAATGTATGGAGAAATAACTAAAATTAAGGGTCACTTGAGGGGTTGTATAGAAACCTAATAAAGAAGAAGGTTTTTAAAATACAAATACATATGAAGAAGATCTATTTGAAATCATCAAAAACAGGGAAGACAGAGTCTCAACTGGCTGTCTCTTGTCACCAAGTGAAGTGTCTAATCAAAAGCTTTGGTTACATTTAATTGAGTTGTTGAACACAAAGGAACAATGAGAACTCTGAAACAACCAAGACTATTGTGAAGACAATAGGTACTCTCTGCTGACTGACCCCAAGGCCCCATCACTGATGAGAACACCTACACCATCCACTGATATTTGAGAGTCAAGTTAGCTCCTATCTAGATTTTTCACCCCTACCGCCTAACTCCTTTGGTACAGAAAGACACGTTTTTAAGCTAACAAATGAGAAAAAATACACACCAACCCAGCTACATGTCTGTATGGCATTGGGCAGTGGGGAAATAAAGAGGTGAGAGAGACCCTCATCCCGCCAGAGCTAGGAGACCGTGGGTGAGAAGACAAAGGAGACTGCTATGAGCCCCATGGGCATCTGACTGTGGGAAGCCATGTAACCACAGTCTATGGGGGGTGGGAAGGAGCAGTCTTGGATCCCTGGGCCTCACAGAGGCCATGGATGACAGGTTCTAGCTCTTGGGCATTACAGGACTTCACTGGGCACCCAGAAGAGCTGAGAATAGGTGTGGGCTCCAGGTCGGCCATGACTCTGGGCAGAAAGGAAAAAGGGGAGTGGGGAGGGCTGGTCTGGTGGCTAGAAACTCTGGGAGGCTTTCCTGTGGGAGATTAGACATGACTCTTTAGGGAAAGGCCTAAGCCGTTGTTCGATCAAGGCAGTCTAGATGAGAGGAGGCAATCCATAGCTTTTTGCTTTATTGTAGAAAATGGAGAAGGAAAAGCAGAGGGAGAGGGAGAGGAAAGAAAAGTAGAGGATCCCCATGGCCCCACGAAGAGAGAAGAAAAGGAGGGGGAGAGAGGGAGCAAGAAGTGAGAGAAAAGACAAGAAAGAGAACAAGAAAGAGAGGAGGAGCCAAGCAGCTCCTTTTGTAGTGGGCTGAGCTACCTTACTGTTCCCAGGTAACTGAGAGGAGCGGCATACATGGCTGTAGTCAGATGACTGTGGGGGTGGAGAACAGTCAGAATGCCAGGAGCTTGGGGCATTTTCTATGTGATAGATAGCCACAGGATAATGGAGTGAGGGCTTGTCGTGTCAGCAGCCTAATGTCTGGGGGTGTAGCTCACTGTCCTATCCCTTGTAGAATTTTCTACTGGGTCTCCAGAGTAAGCTTCACTCAATCAGAACACAAAGTGCCTTTCACAGTCCAACACATATCCTTTGATTTACAATGGTGTTCTTCCTGCTTGATATTTTAGTGCAATGGAGGCAAATTTTGTGGGAGTAGCCAAGCAATATCTGAGTTGACTGAAAGCCCACTCCCCTAAATGTAACCCATACCAGGCACTGCTTATGTGTCCAAGAACATGACACTAGATAGCCCAGGGAACTAAGAAAAAACAAGTATTACTGTTCTAAGACAAAATTGACACTACAACAAAAACAAAAATTGTAGTAATAAAATCATTATTAGTGATGTTCTGCTATAGGCATAGATCGGTGTCTTGTTCAGTCATAATCAGAGAAGTTTTTTCCTTCAGCAAATGGGAACAAATGCAGAAACACATAACTACAAATCATTTAGAGAGTAAGAAACCTTGAAATACCAAGTCTTGAAAGGCATGTCTACTTGTCTTCATTAGATTTCTTATTGATATGAAGAATAGTTAATTCATTCTGAACTCCCAGTGATTGGCTTCTTGCCTCTTGCCAGAGTCCTCTGCATTTGTGAATGAAAATACACACACACACACACACACACACACACACACAAAATCTTTATATTTTGATATGCTTTGACTAGCTCAATGGCAGGGTACTTCCAAACCTCCCCATGGCTAGTACACTTTCCCCCTCTAGTATTCCTAAATTAACACTTTCTAAATCTATATTTTATCTTTGCTGCCATGTTCCCTTCTGGCCAGCCAACTCATGGGGTTGCTTTTCCATTGAGCCTACATTGCTGGATGATTTCTCTCCTGCAGCTCTTAAATCTGATCTCTCTAATTCTGCATCATGGAAATTCTGTTCCTTCTCTCCACTGCCTTTATTACCTGGGAATCCTAAGAGTCCCACCTCTTTCACTCTGCCCAGCCTTTGGCCATTGGCTCTTTATTTGTTTATCAAAAACCAATTGGGGACAGGGACCCACAGCCTCTGGAGATGCAGATTCTGGTGTGATTTGGGGAGCTGGATTAAAAGAAATCATTAGAACCAATCCCCAACACCAAGGAAACAGTTATGAAGGGAAACATTTAATTGGTGCTGACTTGTAGTAGGAAAAATGGCACTATCAATGCACACATGGTGCTGAAGAAGGAGCTGAGAGTTCTACATCTTGATCAGCAGGCAGCAGAAGGGGACTGTGTGTCACAAGGGGCATGCCTTGAGTAGAAGAAACTTTAAAGCCCTGCCTTCATGGTGACACGCTTCCTCTAAAAAGGCCACACCTATTCTAACAAGGGGAATTCACCTAACAGTGCCACTCCTTATGTGCCAAGCAGTTGTGGATTGCTGTTTGTATTTTGATGCTAATTCTGCTCCTTATGTGGGGTACCCTGATGAGAAGTGTATCTTGTACTCAGGTGATTTCAGGTGAAATTTTAATTGATCAAGTAAAGGCCAGAGCCTGTGATTGGGCAGTGGAAGAAAAAGGCAAGGCTGGAAGTTTTGGAGAAGGAGAGAGAGAGAGGAAGTAAAGTGAAAGAGAAGGCTGAGGGAGAAAATGGAGGAAAAAGAGGTGGAAGATGGAGCAGACCCAAGTGGCCTGGAGGAGCTGCAAGAAACTAGGGATTTCATAGCTGGGCAGTAGTGTAGTGTAGTGGGATATTTGCCCAATCTAGACATGCAACTTGTAAATATATTAACTGAGTTTTGGGTTCTTTGCACGGGTATATATCAGATTTACTGATATAAATCTGGCTTGTATAAAAATAAGTTTTCCATCTATGAGGCTAGAGGGAGCTGGGACCAGACTGTTGTTGGTGTTTAGAAGATCAGCCATCAAGGGAAGTATTGAGAGGTAGCTCTAAGCTTTCAAGGAAAAACTGGTTTGGTCAGTTCAGCAAGCCAGCCTAGGGAATTAGGGCCAGAAGGCTGCTTAGAGCTAGTCATGGGAAGTGGGTGAGACCACATATCTGGATTTAGCATGAACTTCTAAAATTACATGTTACACAAAGCTGTTCGTCCTCGTCTACTCCACTGCTGGGCATGATCTCTAGAGGAGGCTGAATGTGGGGAGTTTGACTGTGCTTAACCCACGCTGCTGGGACAGGTGCCTTGCTATCAGGAAACACCAAAACACAAAAACAGAGTGCAGTCTGAGATATGGGAAACCTGGAGCTGATTTGGGCGTCCCCAGGGCTGCAGGGTTCTTAGACTCTTGGACATCCAGACACTACTGGGAGTTGAGGAAATGGTGAGAATGGAGTTGGGGGCTCACTGGCTGGGGACAGCTTCTAGCCTGAGTCTGGGGAGGAAAAGGGGTGCTCTGGCTTGTTTCAGAGGTGATTGTCCTTAGTTTGGTGGCAGGCTTGGTGTCAGCTGTGACTGGGAGTCCAGAGAGAATTCTATGGGAGAAGGAAGCTGTGGTTCTGTAGATAAATGCCTTCTTGATGAAAAAGACAGTCCATGGTTCTAAACACTTTATTGGTTGTTTATGGTAGAAAATGGATACATAACATTCCAAACCCTCTTCTCAGGGTAGACCTGAGATTAAATACCTTTTGCAGAGATGAATTTCAAGGAAGGGTAGCTTATTGGTTAATCCCTCTGGGCCTCTAGGTATCTCATTAGCATGGAGAACTCTGGTTTGGGCCTACTTGATCATAGGACGAGTTTCTTTATGTGAGGAATGTAGCTTGTGTTCCAGGCCTGGAGTCTGACAGGGTGCTGGGAGTCGTCTAAGCCACAGATGTGTGCTCACTATGTCTCCAGGTCTCTACCTCCTCTGCCTTACCAAACTTCCTGGCATGGTTTTACCTTCCAACACCTAGCATTCAAACATATGAGTTTATGGAACCCACACTTACTTAAACTACCACATTCTAGTACTTAACCCGTATAGGCTTGTAACCTTAACATAATGCAATATACATTTAGTCCAATTTCAAAAGTCCCCATAGTTTATAACAGTCTCAACTTTGTTTAAAAGTCCAATATCTCTTCTGCGACGTATGGCAATCTCTTCATTGTAACCCCCTATAAAATGAAAGTCAAAAAGCAGATCACATCCAACATACAGTGGCACAAGATATATATTACCATTCTATAAGGTAGAAAATGGAGCATAGTGTGGAAATATTGTGCCAAATAAAGTCCTAAAACTGGCTGAGCAAGCCCCAAACTATGCATCTCTAGGTCTGATGTCAAAGGTCTCTTCAGATGTCCAACTCTTGTTGACTACAACATACTTCTTTCCCTTGGGATTGTTCTGCTCCCTGTCAGCAGATCTTCTGGGCAGGTATTTTATGGCTCTAACACAGAGTCTTGTGGTCTCCAAGGCAATCTAGGCTTCACCTTCACAGATTCCCACAATGGCCTCTGTGGGCCTCCATGGAGGGACACCTCTCACACTCCTGGCCTCAGTGTCTTTCCTTAGTCACAGAGAGGGATTCCTTAACCCTTCTCTTGTATCCTTGATCCTAAAGCCAGATCCTCATGGCTGAAGCTACCAAGTTCTGCTCCTTAATGGGGCTGGAGCATGTCCCTCTCTTTCAATTTCATCTTCACCAGCTTTCCAGAGTTCTATTTTCAAAAACTTCCTTCACTACCTTGGCTTGGCTGTTCCAGAACTTGCTCTGTAGACTAGATTGTACTTGAATTCAGATACTTACTTGCCTCTGTCTCCTGAGTCCTGGGAATAAAACATATGTCACCTTGCCTGGACCTAAATTTTTCCTTAATTTCTTTTCACTAGATAGAAGCTTAGCTGGAGAGAATCTTTCCCAAAATCACCACTCCCTCCATTTAGTTTAATATTTTTAATCTGTTTATTTCCTTGAACACAGATTTTTCTTTGTTTTTTTTTTTTTTTTTTTCTCAATTCCACTTTATGGTGTCTCTTTAATCCTTGAACAATACATTTTATAATTTTTTCTTGTTCAGCTTTTTCCTTTTTATCAAAATGTTCTTCATAAGAATTGAAATATGTTACCCTATGACAGAGTTTATGCTAGATTGTTTTGACATTTCTTTTGTCAATGCAATTAATCCAAAACTCTTTACTTTAGCCTCAGGTAAACTTTTCAGATGATGTCAAAAAACAGCCAATTTTTTTTTTTTTTTTTTTTTTTTTTTTTTGTTGCCAAAGTATCACAGGAACAGTCTCTATGCCACAAACTAACATTCGTCTCCTTGGAAACCTTATGCCAGACACCCACATTTATCATCATACTCATCACTACTGTCTTCCATGGTCCATTAAAGAAATGGTTAAACCATTTTACTGCATTCCTAACCCAAAGGTACCAAATCGACATTCCTGAAACGAAAACATGGTCAGACCTACAACAGTAGTACCCTACTCCTGGTACCAACTTCCTGTCTTAATTATGGTTTCTATTCCTGTGAAGAAACATCAAGAACAAGGTGTCCCTTATACTTAGGCACTTTTTCTATGTATTATGGCTTCCAGTCTCTATCCGTGTCCCTTTCTCTATTTTCATCTCTTTATCTATATACCTCAACAATAACAACAAAACAACATTAACCACCTCCTTCTCTTTCTAAACATTCCCCTGGAGCTCTCGTGGACTGATTTTCTTAAAGCTAGATTAGATTGTGTGTCTACTCTTGTAGAAGTATTTTATCATGATAATCAGCATGGAAACAAGACTATGAACCTTTTTATTACAGAAGGCATTTTGTCATTTGTACCAAGCCTGTGATTGAAAATCCTCCCAAATGCTATTTTCTTCTTATAAATATACATAATAGAGATGAATTAATGTTATTTGAAACTGTACTTGTTCATCACTCATTAAGTGTAAATGCTAGACTTATCTTAATCTAATCTTGCCCCTTTCCCCATTTAAAAACACTGTTATGTAGAACTTTGCACAAAATGATTGATACTTGCTTAGCACTCATTTTTGAGACTGGCCCCATATCTGTTCACATAAATTTGCACTGATTTATTAACCATCTTTTTTTTAATCTGTGAGCATTCCATCAGCATAAAAGATCCAACAGAAAAAAATAATTGATATGTTTATTGTTTTGAACTGGCTAAATCCATGCTGTTTATCTGCCAAGAGAGATGTGAAACATCTGGGCACAAACAGAACCTACTACTCCTTTGTGCAATTCACATTATATCTTGGAAGGTTGAACTCTGCTCCAGAAGCCTTATCGCTTAAGGAATCAGTCTTACTTTTGCTATTGTATGCATGATTATGAGTATAAATAATCAATGGATTGTGGCTTGATTTGTTTCTGGATATGACACAGCAACACCTTAGAGCAGTGTATGACTAACCACGTATTCTATACTAGTTAACTTACGCCATTAAAAAATTGCCACCATTGCTCATATAACTTTGATACTACCTGCAACATTTTATGTAGAAAGATTGAGGAGAGAAAGAGGGCTAAGGGCCATTCAATACCGATAAAACCTTAATTAAAAAGTAACATTTACTAACCATTTGGTTTGACATTTGTACTTCAGCAGTTTAGAAGGTTTTCCAGGTTTCTTACCCTATAGTAAATAACATTTTATCAACCACTAAGTTTATAAGAATTGATCCAGTAGGAAAACACATGGCAATATGTATATAAGAAAAAATGAAAGATAGTTCAGCTTGACATACTAGGTCCTTAAGTAAACAAATTAAATTTAAGATGTAAGAAATAGATACAGTCATATAAATTTAAACTATACTATTGTCATCTCAAAAAAAGATCATTTTCTTAAAAATGTGTTGATTGTGTAAATCTATTGAGAATTCTTAAGATGATGCACAAAGTCATTTTACAAAAGTAAATTTAATTCTTTTATAACCCTCTATTATTATAAATCAATAAAAATTACTTTGTCATCCTTGAAGTAACATTTATGTAGCCATAAATATATTCTACTCTAACATGTATAGCCTTCTGCCTTACTAAATTAATTATATGCAGTTAACAATGGCTCCTACATCAAATAATCAAGTAGGAACACACTAGATCTTTCTAATTTGAAAATCCAAATGACTTAATATTTTGTTTTTTCAAAATCATAGAATACTTTATTAATATATATGTATATACATATATTACTGCTTATATGACCCATATGTTTACACATCATATGTAGATATTATAATAAACAAAACGTTAATAGTAAAATGTGATAAGTTTATACATGTGTTAATATCTATCCCTACACAGTAAATGATGTCACCAAACCATGTGGAGGCTTATCAACTAGTTAAAAACAATTTGTAAAAGGAACCAAACAAAGATATGTTTGTCATAGATGTGTTTAAAGGTTAATGTATATTTTGGGGAGATTCACAGGTAGAAGGGAACAGACATAGTCCTCTAGTCTCGCACATCATACTCATAACATCTATTTGCTTTGCTTTGTCAAAACATATGAAAAATCATTAAAGTGTTTTAATAAATGTCTGGTTTTCCTCCTCATTCATCTTATAAATATTAATTAGCCATGGATCAGGCAATTAAAGTTTAATCAATTTGCACTAATTAGCACCGCATACTTGCATAAAAAGATAAAACCAACTCCTGCATCTGGCTGTTATTTGCAGTTTTTGTCAAGTGCTGATGAGTTTAATCTTGAAGGGAAGATTAAGAAGAAAAGAAAAAAAGTAAATCAAGAAAGTAGTGTTAATTTTATTAAATTTTCACTCAAAGCCCTGGTCACGGGTGTCACGGAGCTAATCCCAGCAACATTACACTTTGTTTTTCTTGGACATCATTCCTCCTATTTTTCTTCATTGTCCTCCCCAATGGAGAAATGCTCCATATCATTTGCTTGTGGCTTTGCTGTATACATTTCATTACCTCATGAACCTAAATGTGATCTGCTTAGTTGGCTTGTGATTTTTGAAAAAAAAAAAAAGTTGACAACTATAGAGTTTAAGATTCAACCCTTCTCCTTCAGAATGAAAGTAAATGGTCTATGATAAAGGTGACATTATAGAGTATTAGAGCTACAGGTAACACTAAATTCTTCACTAAAAGTTTTATGTAACTGTGATGACAATGGGAGAAATCTCTGAAAGAGTCAAAAGTCTGTGGTCTGATATTCTTTTAGCATACAGCAGCTCAACTTGTTTTTGTTCCACATAAACACCAAGAGACTCTTTCCTGCTTCTCTCTTTCTGACTTGTGAATTTGATTAAATAAATTACACTGCCAATCTAGCGGGGCGATGCTGTACAGTGCATTTGCATTGCTATTTTCTGTTTTAATAACCAGAGAAAATAAAGTGTTCCATTACTGCCTATTCATATAATTGACAAGGATTATAGAGAATGGAGTTAGTATTTAATCACTGATGGAAATTTATCTTAGCCTTGGCAGGTAAAACTACATGTTTTAGGATGATTTAGCATTGTACTAAAAAATAGAGGATGATTCATAAAAAAGTTATGCACCATTTACATAGGGATTTTTATTCAGTTTATGCAAGAATAGACCAGTGAATGGTTATTGATATTTTCAAGTAAAATGTGTATGATTCATTAAACTCCCTATTCCTTGGTGAACAAGTCCCTGTTCTGTTAAGCACTCCTTGAGTAGATATCACATAAAGAAAGAGGAAGCAGAAAAATGGGTTGCCATGCTTCAATAATTTCTTTTTTTAAAAGTACCTAAAAGGAAGATTGCATGCATGTAGCTGGTAACTGAACTACCATTTGGGTTTGAATAAGTACAATTTTAATGCAGTTAGTGAAAAATACGAGTATGTTCTTTCTTATTATGTCATACACAAGCTAGCATAGAAAAGTACATTTGAATATATTTTAAAAAGCAAGAGTATGAATCAAATTCTAGTGCTCTATACAGTTGTTTCAATGAATGAAACAGTCTATAAAATGCTTTATAAAATCTAAACTACTGCAAAAATAACAGCTTCACGGGGCAAAGAGAAAAGATGGCGCTGCTATGTTTTAGAATGTACTATAATGTACTCAGACTTGTATTCATAAGTAAAGGGAAACCAGGGTCATGTGGCATGGCTTGAGTATCTCTGAATGTTCTGCACTTTCGAATATAAAGGCTTTAGGCAAAGTTTTAAATCATTTAGGCCATGGCTTTTATTTAACTCTAAAGAATGAAATAAGATTTGCTCTAGACTACCGAAGCTTCAGTGCTTCAGAATCCTCAATTCAGTTTTCTGTACTTCATGTATTAAAAATCAACAACTTACCCTCTCAGCACCTGGGAATGATTTATTAGGATAGATTGTGCATGTGTTCTTTTCAATGTTGTTTCCTTTTTATACAAAAATTGTATTTTAAAAAAGTTGTGTATATTTGTATTTGTGCACATGAGTGCAGTGCCTACAGAGGAAAGAAGAGGATCTTTGATCCTCTAGAGCTGGAGAGAAGTTGTGATCAGCTGCCTAAAACCAGAGTGAAATAAACTATAGTCCACTGAAAGAGCAGTTTTTGATCTTAACCACCGAGCCACATTTCCTGCTTAACTGAACCATGTCTCTAGTCTACATTAAACATTGCCTTCAGAGGTAAATAATAAGTCTCTTCCTCTGGATACCCCCAGAACATGCCACTGCACATAGTGTTTACATACAAAACTGTAGCAGCATACAGCTTTCTCCTGGAGTACATTTGAACAATGTTCAATGTTCAATGTGCCACTTGTTGGAGTCTTAAGAAAGTAAATGTTCAACCATGTATTAAAACTTGATATTGTGTATACAAGATGGATGTAAATGACTTTAACAGTGGTTAGGTTATAAGAAAGCAAACAAATGAGATCATAATTGGGGAAATAAATAATATGTAATGTTCCCTTCTTCTCAGCAGTACAATCTGATAACATATATAGTATGACTTAAGATAGATTGGAAGCATTTTCAAAGCACAGGTAATACAAATAGTTTTCACCATTGATGTTTGCAGAGGATTATTATTTATTCTTTAGAAAGCCTAAGCATAGGCTGAATGTGTTTATGATTAACTAATGGAACAGAGCAGAAGAGGTCATAAGTCCTTAATTATCAGATAAACAGATCAGATAAAGGGTGATTAGACTTTCCAACTAACTCACTTCCAACTTGCACCTGATGCTCTGGAAGCACACAAAGCCAGGTGAGTCAAACCAGCTCCCTAGCTTGCCTTTCAGGTTTCTGGAAACAGAGATTAGCCACTCTTCTATGACCTTCTAAATTTGTAGACCTAATTTAATGCCTAGCTCCTTAGGGAGTTAATAAATTTTACTTCCACTATTGTGAGGCAAGTGTACGCATGCATTACGCAAACCATCCAATCAGACCCCAGGCAGATTTATCTCAGAGAAATAAAAAGTAAACACACATGTATTGATGTGACATGGTGGAAAATGAACGTTTACAGTTCTGTTCAAAAGTACATTCCCCTCAGTTTTGTTGACATGCACTTTTAATCCCATCACACTAAAGTTTCGGAGAGTAAAGCCTTGGTCTACACATAGGGATGTTCAACGCTAGTAAAGGCTACAAAGTATAACCCAGTTTCAAAGACAAAAATAAATTAAAATTAAAAAAAACCATGCCCCCTAAACTCACCACTACTATTAAACAAACAAACAAACAAACAAACAAACAAAACCAACCTAAGTTCTGAAGAGGATGTGTCAGAAAGTGGTCCTGCTGCAAATGAGCAATATGGGAGCATTTGAGGATACAGGTACCTAAAAATGAACATGCTAACATTTAACATGCTAACAAAGAGAAATTTAACAAACATAAGAATTTACTTCTAAGTGTATCCTGTATTCCAATGGGACACCATCATTCCCAGCAAGTAACTTACAAACTTTCAGTTTAAAGATGATTACCAAAGATCACATAAATATATTTTCTGAGGCTCATGTAAGAACTTAGAGTCATAGCCCATTAGCAACTACATTTTATTCATATTATTAAGTTGTTTTGTCTGATGCAACTAATGATATCATTATAATTTAATCATATTTTCCACATCACATCCTCCCTAAAATACTCTAACGTTTTCTCAAGCAGTGGTGGGGTAGGCAACATCATACTCATTCCTCACAGGTTTCATGTTTCCTGAGTTTGCATAGAGTTCTTGGCACTGTACAAGTGTTTTAATTAGGCATGTTTTCTCATGGGAAGACATGATAAAGAAATGCAAAATACTTTTGGAGTACATGAAGAGTAGGGTATTTAAATATGACAAAGGGTTACAGGGACCAATGGGATTTCTTGGTAATTGGTTTTCTATTAATAAGAAAGGGAATTCTAGAGAAAACTTCATAAATTGTGTCATGAAGGAGTGGGTACTCATGTTTTCCAGAGATAGGAAGCCATTAGTCTCTGGAGAATAACCATGGCTATTTGGTTCCTGTGTATCTCTAATAGTCCATTTTTTGTTGCTAATAAAAAACAATATCACACTCTACATAAGCCAAAGGAAAGGTGTTTATTTTGGCCCTTCTGGCTTAAGGTTACAGGGTTATTCATAGAGTCTTGAGATGGCATGACAAAAGAGTAACATGACAAAAGACATACTAAAACTGGTGTTAATAGCAAACTCATTCTTAAGTAACTTATTAACCCATTAACCCATTACTGATAATCCATGAGATTGTTCTGTTGTTCCATCCATGAGAACAATGCTCTGATAATATCAGAACTTTCACTTAGTCCATGATCTCCTAGTTTTTTTCCCCCTTTGGTAATTTAAAAAATATTTTTATTATTTTTAATTAAAATACTATTATATTGCCTCCTTTTTCTTTCTGCTTTCCAACCTTCTCTTGCTTCTCCAAAATTTTAACTTCATTTTATATTGTTTTATTCACACACATATACACACAAACATGTATATGTATACATATATGTAGATATCTACAACTCACTGAATCCATTTTAATTGTTTGTGTGTATATAGTTGGAGGTCTGCAGGCTTTGTATTGCGTAACCAAGTAGGGAGATGATCCCTGGGAAAGGGTAATTTTTTCTTGCTCTACAGTCATTGGTTGTTTGTAGTCCTCTACTTAAGGGTAAGACCTAGTCAGTGTACTTTCCCCTTTATTTGTTAGTGTGTCTATTGTTAGTGGCTTTGTTCAAGTTAGTTCTAAGAGAAATAGTCACATAGCAGACTTCCTGGTATTCTGACTCTTATAATCTTTCTGTCCCTTTTACTTGAGGTCATTTAAGGATAAATTTAGCAGCTCTGCTACATGTGTATCTGTTGATGGTAGGTTCTCCACAATGCCTTGGTCTCTGTGTTGTGTCCAGTTGTGCTTCTCATGGATGTTTTCAATCTATTGTTGAGAGAAAATTACATTGATTCTTAGGATTTGTGTTATTTTTCTGCTTCTAGAGAGTTATCAATGAAAGAAATTAGCTACTTGGATTTTAAAATAGTCTAAATAAAGAACTGAAAAGCTTAACCCAAAGTATCATTCTGTTTATTCATTAAAGTAGATGAAATGAAGGAAGAATGAGCTTTATAATTCTTTATTTTTTTGAAAAGTTTTGATTAACAATATCAGACACACTTAACTTGCATGGTGTGAGTGGTATCATAATTTTATTTACATGTACATATTTCGTGTGGTTTTTTTGTTTTGTTTTGTTTTTTGCAGCAATTACAGATTTTATTTGGGTAGTCTGCAAACATTCTTTTGAAAATTGTAATGTAACTTTTATTTGCCAGATATAAATGTCATCTTGGTTAGTGCTCAACATTTCTAGCTCTTTCTGAACTCTGACTGGCTGGTTTAACTCAGCTGTTCTGGCCCAAACTCATTTCTAAGCTGACTGATTCAAACTTGCTTCTCCATGCTTCTTCTTGAATTGCTCTACCTGGCCTCATAACTTTGGCAATATGTTCTAATTTTCTCACTCTTTGTCATTCTCTGCCTTGCTATGTTTTTTACCTGTGTCTAGCTTGTTTTCTCTGTAACCCATCTCTGTAAAACTGTCCCAGTAAAATTGCCTCCTCCTATTGTTCCCTGCAGTGCTATCTTATGTCACCTCTCTTTCTCTTTTCATTTGACTCATTCTGTCAAATGTATCTCTGATTTATTACTTTGTCTACCCCAGACTTTCAAACATAGCTGTTTCTTTCTACCAACTAACTTTACCTACAATGTTTCAGATTAAAGGTATGTACTGAGGGTGTGTCTGTATTCCAGCTAAGGAGAGTAAAGGTGTGTCATTCCAACTGGATCACACAGATCTACATGATCTTTAGAAGTGATACTTTGCCAGAGCAGTCATGTTGCTAGATTAAACTTATTCTATACAAAATAATTAGCATATAAACTTTCAGGCCGGGCGTGGTGGCACACACCTTTAATGCCAACACTTGGGAGGCAGAGGCAGCCAGATTTCTGAGTTCGAGGCCAACCTGGTCTACAGAGTGAGCTCCAGGACAGCCAGGGCTATACAGAAAAACCCTGTCTTGAAAAACCAGAAAAAAACAAAACAACAACAAAAAACCCACTTTCAGTTGGTTTTCTTGAAAAACAAAACAAAGAAACATACAAACAAACACCACTGCCATTTAGTCACACAGAATACAACCATCCATCCTTCTGAACTAATTTCTTCCCTGACTCTAAATAGAATCCTAGGCAGGTCATTGACATTATCATTCTTGAATTCTTGCATATTTTCAAGACCTTTACTCAATTGTAGATGTGAAAATAATTAAAAACAATTGTTTTTTAAATTCTGTGTTCTGAGAGAAGTTAATATTTAAATTTATCATTTATCCCAGCTCATGCTTATTTAGGGGAAAAGCAGGCTTCCAAGGAAAAGGACAGCTGACTCTTTTTGGACGTTTAGGCTTTCCCTTTATAACAATCACTGAGAACATGTGTGGAAGCAAGAAGCAGAAAGAGATAGGAAGGAGTGAAGAATCCACCACTTAGTATTGTGAGCTAGTAGTTCTCCATAGACTAGAAAATTAATTAAAGTGACATTCCTACACATACATTTCTGAAAAATATGGTACCTGCTTTTGATTGAATAATGTTACAAGACTTCTTCCTCCATCTACTCAATGTCTCAATTTTCATTTTATTAGATTCACATATACAACTGAAAATGATCCAGTTTTCTGAATCCATATACATTAACATGCATACAACCATAAACAATTCTGATGTCTGGGTACAGTTATGAATTATATACATACAACAGTGAAACTGTATGCACATTCCAACATAAAACATCTCCCATCCATACTTCATTGGAATTCACCTCTCAATTCCTGACCAAAACAAACTACTAATCAACTGTTTGTTACTATAGGCCATTTGGCTTTCCTTATAATTACATCTTAGTTGTTTACATTGGTTATATTTATTCAGTCTTCAGATTTGTTTTTGATGTTGTGTGCTTTAATAGTCCATTCTGCTTTGTGCTAAATGCTTTATACCTGTATCACTGTGCATGTGAATAACCATTGGATTTTCAGAATTGAGTCACTGCAAATAGGATTAATATGGATATTCATGAAAAAATTTTAATGGTGACCAACATTCTATGTTCTCTTGAGTAAATATCAAAACATATGATTGCCAATTTTATAGCAACTGAATATTTAATTTTGAGTAAGCTCCCAAACTGTTTGTCTCATCTTGGTGGCTGCATGTTTTTTTTCTTGGAATCTTCTCTGTTCAGAGTTTATAGGAGTAACACCCTATTTACCATTCTGTATAAAGTTACTTTTGCTTTTGACAACATGTTTTCCAGTCAGTTCGGGTGTAGTCAGGCATTACTATATATTTAAATACAAATATCTTTCAAACATATAAAATGTAAATATTTATATTTTGTGGTAGACTTTTCATTTCCTTGATGATCTCATTTTTATTTATTTTAACTATTGAAGATTAAAATTTTAACCAAATTTAAATTTATAGAAATAAAATGTTTATAAATATATAATTAGATTTCATTGCCTTTCTTTCTTTTGCCCAGCCTCTTTTAAGTTTCCTCCCTTCAGCTCCTTCTCTGCCTCTTCCCACTCCTGAGTTGATAACTTATGCAACATGAAGTTTCACATTAAGTTTTAAATTTTCAGTTATTATAAATTTTATTACAATCTCATTTTTATTGTTTTATTTCAAGTATAATAAGGGGCCTATATTTATGCATATGTGTATGTGTGTGGGGATGAGTGTAGGCCACAAAATGAAAATGCGATGAGGAAAAAGAGGTTTGCATGAAGAGGGAGGAGAAAAATGAGTTAAAAACCACATGTGATATGAGAATAGGAAGCAAGTAGAATAAAGAAGACAAGCAACAGAGATCTACATGGTAGATCATAGATACGAACATCATGTGTCAATTCTAGCTTGGTATGTTGTTGCTGAGAACGAGATTAAAAAGATGTTCAGCTTGAGAAAGAAGGGCCAAAATATGTTGCTTTAGTATAACTGGTTAACTGAAGGTCTGCTGGTTTGGAAAAAGTGGCTTAAAAATGGCTCTCAAAGTAGCACATGCTATTTTATGGCTAAGGATCCATATTTATTGGGCAGCTCTGAAGAAGAACAAAAGACTACTTATGAGTCAAGTACAACTGATAATTTTCAGCTTGCCAGCAATGCCTCTTACATTAAAATAGCTTATCATATTTTGTATCTTTTTTTTGCTAATGCATATTTCTATTCTATCTCCCTTACCTGTGTATTTCTTTCATGTCATCTGTTTCCTCCTTTGGAATTCGGTTTTCTCATACAAGTTTTTTTTTCCTAACCTTTAATCCTTATTGATCTTATATTGATCTTTAATCCTTATTGAAATATTACCTGACAATTAGAAAGAACTCTACAAGTAAAGCTTGAATTAAGTGACCTGAATAAATAGAGAATAAATAAAAAATCTTTCAACAGTACTTAAAAATTTCCAATCTATAAACAAACTCATATCATCACATATAGATTGATCTTTTTTATTGATTTCTTTTTTGTCGTTGTTGTTTTTCATTTTTTATTGTTGTTTGGGTTTTTTTGAAACAGTTTTTCTATACAGACTTGGCTGTCCTGGAACTTACTCTCTAGACCAGGATGGCCTCAAATTTATAGAAGTATACCCACTTCTGCCTCCCAAATGTTAGGATCAAAGGTATGTACCACCATTGTCTGGGTAGATTCATTTTCAAAAGGTATGTCATCAATTCCCACTACTTCTTATAATTTGAAGGTTAGGACCTTCACCCCCTCCCCCATCCAATGAACAGTGATATAGCAAAGCAAAGTGGGAATAGAATTACCATGCATTCCCTCCATTGTATTTTTGCCTTTGTTTCAAAGACAGGTAATAGTATTTGATAAGATTTTGGTGCAAGTATTTGATAGGACATCCACCAAAGACATTAGTCCACCACTGTACTGCTGCTCAACAGATAGAAGATGAGGCAAATAATCTAGAGCACTTGTTTTCAACTGTCCTAATGCTATGACTCTTTAATAAAGTTTGTCATGTCATAGTGACGTCTAGCCATAAAATTATTTTTGTTGCTACTTCATAACTGTCATTTTGCAACTGTTATGAATTATAATGCAAATATTTTTGGAGACAGAAGTTTCTAACTGGGATTGTGACCCACTGATTGATAAATATTCATCTACAATAATAATAGGAGACAATATGCAGTGGAACAATAATTTCTTCCAACTTTAATAAATGTAAAAATTTTATATTCTAAGAAGTATTCAAGTATTCACACTATGGTCTTTCTTCTTCTTGAGTTTCTTGTGGTTTGTGGATTGTATCTTGGGTATTCCAAGCTTCTGGGCTAATACCCACTTATCAGTGAGGGTCTACCAGGTGTTTTCTTTTGTGATTGGGTTACCTCACTCAGGATAATATCCTCCAGATCCATCCATTTGCCTAAGAATTTCATAAATTCATTGTTTTTAATAGCTGAGTAGTACTCCATTATGTAAGTGAACCACATTTTCAGGAAATTGGACATAGTATTACCAGAGGACACAGCTGTATCACTCCTGGGCATATACCTAGAAGATGCTCTAATAGGCAATAAGGACACATGCTCTACCATGTTCATAGCAGCCTTATTTATAATAGCCAGAAACTGGAAACAACCCAGATGTCCCTCAACAGAGGAATGGATACAGAAAATGTGGTACATTTACACATTTGGAAGACCAAAGTGTGGATACTTTGATTCTTCTTAGAAGGGAGAACAAAATACCCATTGAAGGAGTTGCAGAGACAAACTATGGAGCAGAGACTGAAGGAAGGACAATCCAGAGAATGCTCTACTGGGAAATCCTTCCCATATTCAATCACCAAATCCAGACACTATTGTAGATGCCAGCAAGTGCTGGTTAACAGGAGCTGATATATCTGTCTCCTGAAAGGACTGCCAGTGCACAACAAATACAGAAGTAGAGGCTCACAGCCATCCATTGGACTGAGCACAGGGTCCCCATTGAAGGAGCTAAATAAAAGACCCAAGGAGCTGAAGGGTTTGTCTTAGGACAAACAACAATATGAAATAACTAGTACCCTCAAAGCTCTCAGGGACTAAACCACCAACAAAAGAGAACACATGGTGGGACTCATGGCTCCAGCTGCATATGTATAGCAGAGGCTAGCCTAAATAGGTCATCAATGAGAGGAGAGGCCCTTGGCCTTGTGAAGGTTCTATGCCCCAGTGTAGGGGAATGTCAGGGCTAGGAAGTGGGAGAGGGTGGGTTGGGTTGGGGAGAAGGAACAGAATTTTCTTCTTTTTTGTAGGGGGAACAGGAAATGGGATATCATTTGAAATTTAAATAAAAAAATCTAATAAAAAGAAAAAATATATTTTAGTACTTATCCAATTTACATTTCAGTTGAGACAATATTATTTTTCTGTCTTAATTTTAAATGCTTCATCTAGATTTAAAACCATATTTTTTGGGGGAGGAGGGAGAAATAGAATTTACTTACTGAAGTTTTTTTCCTAAAAATCATCATGAAGCATGGGGTCATATTATATAGGAGTCTTAAAAAAATATAGTTAGCAACTTGTGCTCTCACAACCCAAAAGATAAAAGGTTATCAGTGAATGGGGATAGAAAACACAGATAACATTAAAAGAAATAAAAGAAATACTTGAATTTAAATGTTCCGGTGAATATTGGAAAATTGAGGAGAAGAGAGAGTACAGGGTTGGGTTAGTTTAGCCAAATTTAAGAGTATACAAATATTCTTGTAGAAATTCTGTAGTTTGTAAGTTTATTTACACACACACACACACACACACACACACACACACACACACACATGGAAGTATTGAACAGAAGGACCCAGAATGGGTAGCTAATGCTCCTCCCCCAAAATATAACTAGACACTAAATGAAACATAGTTAATATCAGTACTCTTGGCTTCCCAAATTAAATATATGGTAAGATCTTATTTCTGTTGATAATACCTCAGAAGCAAATTGTAAATGAATCCATCTTGAAGTGACCAGGAAACTCTTTATTTACTGGGATGATTATATAGTGCCAAAGGTGTTTTGTAGGCTGCTAGATGGATAAATCTATCAATGATCTAAGCCAGTGTTCTATGCTGCATTTAGTATTAATCTATCTGGCCTGATATACATACCCACTGGAGCAAAGTGTCATGATGGTTATGGAAGTGATGAAACCTCTTCAAATTGGACTTGAGATAAACTTCATGTCTCCTACTGTAATCTTAGTCAAATATCCACGGGTGAGGAGGGCACAGACTATAGGAGAAACACTACTGTGGTTTTGTTGAATATTCATGGTGTCAAAATAAATTATAAATATTTATGTTTATACGTGTACATTTGTGCCAATCTCAGTTTTGGTCAGAGA
>JADRCD010186210.1:0-28980 GCA_019843815.1 Montemys delectorum | reverse complement strand
TTTTCATGTGCTGGGTCTTGATTTGTTTGTTCATCCAACAGGCATTTACTAGGCGTTGAGTTGTGTGGTGCGCCTGACCGCTGCCGGGACACAAGTGTGAATGAATCCAGATAGGCATGGATTCTGTGGCAGGCCTGGTCTCTGTGGCTCACCGCATCCACCCCAGTACCAAGATGGGATGAATGAATGAATGAATGAATGAATGAGATGGAATGGAATGTTGGAGAGGACAGGGCTTCCTGAGTGACCTGATAGCCCCAAATTGGAAACTATAGCCTTAAAGCCTGGGCTAAGGTGGATAAAACCAATACCAAGAGCCAACCAGTAATCTAAGGAATGCATTAAAAATCCTTTTGTGGCTCAGTGGACAGAGTGTCACCTAGCAGACGTGAAGCCCTGGGGTTGGTCTTCAGCATAGCATAGACTCTACAAGGTGGCATAGGATTAGCATAGCACTTGGGAGGCAGAGACTGGAAGATCAGAAGTTCAAGGCCATCCAGTAGCAAGCTCAAGACTACCCTGGGGAGGAAAAAAAAAAATTGTATCCCTGGAGGTATAGTTGAGAGGGAGAATGCTTGCTTGCCTAGTGTGCACAAAAGTCCAACCATTCCCAGCACAGCCTAAAAGTCAAAATCCTTGTGTAGATAGCTCTTTGACCTTGTGCCTTTGAGCTGTACTGCGAGCTCTTAAATATTTTACATAATCAAAAATAGGTCAAGGAACTAAGAAATAAATACAGCTTCTGTAATACACTAAATAGGCTGAATTATTTAAAAATAATAGTAAATAAGAAGCCTTGTGTTTTTTTGAGCACTTCCTGGATCCCAGCCACCACTCAGGCACCAGCGATGGCATTTGCTCTCTCCAGCAACCTGAGGAACAGTGTCTCTACCCATGTACTGCCGGCCAGACTCGGACTCCAGATGTTCAGAGTTCTGGCACTGGGTTTAAATCGAGTTTTCTTCTCTGCAAAATCTTTTTTTGCTGTTGAAGGGCAGGGAAAGCTTTGCGGTCCACAATGGTACAGGGGGTGGGGCTTGTGGGCCTCCTCCTCCGGCATCCTCAGAGATCTCCAGGCTGGAGGGGGCAGGGGGCTGAGGAGAGAGGAGAGCTGTGCCCAGTTTCCTCTCAACTGTTATTTTTCCTGGCCTTCCCTGAACACTGCCAAAGGGGTCTGTGCTGAGTTGGGCTTGGGCCCAGGCAGAGGGCAGAGCCAGGGAGGGCCTCTTCCCTTCCCAAGGGAGGAGGCACGTGGTCATTTCCGACATTGGCAGCCTTGGGTGCTGGGTTGTCTGCCACCCAGGTCTTGAGGACCAGGCTTTCAGGCTCCTCAGGGTCTCTGGCTATGCTGGCTCCTCCAAACCCCAGGGAGTTCTAGCCCAGCCCCGGCATGTTCGCTGTGTGTGACCATGAGAAAGTTACTTCTGCTCTGACCTTCGGTACAGCTTAGAGTTTAGTAGGTAGGGGTTAGCAGGACCCAGCCTACCTGGGGAGTGGCACTTATTTGTATATACCAGGTCAGGAGGGCTTCCTTCACCCCACTTCAGTTCCCCTGCCTTCCCACACCCAGCAGCAGGGCCAGCACAGAGGGAATCCTCCAGATTTTAGGGTGCTTTTCCTGCTGAGCCTGGACCTGGCATTGGAGACTGATGTTCTGGTAGCTGCATCTAAGGGATGACTTGGACACTTGCCCGGCCTTTGTCATTCTAGTATGTTCTTTTATCCCAGAACAGGCCTCAGGGTCACTGTGACCTCTAGCAAATCACGCCTGTCTCTGGACATCAGTTCCCGGGAGCAGCAGCCACGAGTCACCAGACACTCACTGTGGCAGGCACTGGGTGAAGGCTTTGTAAGCAATAGCTGATGTGATCCTGCTGTTGGCCCTGAGATTGTCCTTCTACTGCTGTGCCCATTTTACATGTCAAGAACACTGAGGCACAAGGCCAGGAAATGACTTGCTGAGGATCACATGTTGCCCGTTTTGTGCTGGGTTTCCAAACCAGTTCTCTTCCCTTTCCGGCTCTTGTGAAGACAAGGCTGGGAGTATTGCTTAGTGGTTGAGCGAGGCTGGGCTTGGTCTCCAGCACAGCTCTGGCTAAGGGTAAAGGCCCCTTTATGAACTGAACAAGGGACTGGAGAGACGGCTCAGCAGTTAGCAGCACTGACTGCTCTTCCAGAGGTCCTGAGTTCAATTCCCAGCAACCACATGGTGGCTCACAACCATCTGTAATGGGATCTGATGCTCTCTTCTGATGTGTCTGAAAAACAGATACAGTGGACTCATGTCAAATAAATGATTCTTTTAAAAAAAAAGATATGTTTAAAAAAAAAAAAAAAAAAGAGGGCTGGCAAGCTGGCTCAGCGGGTAAGATTGCTCTTCTGAAGGTCCTGAGTTCAGATCCCAGCAACCACATGGTGACTCACAACCATCCGTAATGAGATCTGACGCCCTCTTCTGGTGCATCTGAAGACAGCTACAGTGAATTACTCTGGAGCTATCGGGGCTGGAGTGAGCAGGGCCGGCAGAGGTCCTGAGTTCAATTCCCAGCAGCCACACACATGATAGGTCACGGCCATCTGTACAACCATAAATAAAATAAGAATGGAACAAGATCACCACAGCTTTTGAAGGCAATATATTGGGAACTGGGCGCCTGGGTTTGGGTCTGTTAATCCCTAGATTCATGGCTCTTGCTGAGTCTTAGGACTTCTCTGCTGAGTGAGGGTGAAGAGGTGAGCTGTAACTGAGGTGGGATGCTTACGGAGATTCAAAGTGTGTCCTTCAGCTTGAACATGCCCCTCTCTCTCCCACCCTGGCTCAGGTCTCTAAGGACATCTCCATGCGGCTTCACAAGGAGCTGGAGGTGGTGGAGAAGAAGCGGATGAGACTGGAAGAGGAGAACGAGGGGCTTCGACAGAGGCTCATTGAGACCGAGCTGGCCAAGCAGGTGCTACAGACGGAGTTGGATCGTCCCAGAGAGGTGAGGGCTGCAGCCCAGCTCTGGCCTGTGCGATGCCTATCCCTGCCTGGTTGCTTGTGGACTGAGATGGGTACCCTTGTGCCATGACAGCGCTGTCCATCCATCCACCCTTCCAGCATGCCTCTGCTGAGCACCTAATCTGTATTTGACCCTGGTCACCCTCTCTAGGATTAACTGAGGCTATGTTCAGCAATGCCCAGCATGGGCCTGGCTCTGTGCCTCAGTTTCCTTCTCTATAAGGTTTGGCAGTTGTTCCTGGTCACTGATAGGGCCATTGGCTAGCTCATATGAAGATGTTTTAGGGACTAGTGTGCTGTGGTCACTTGGTTTAAGAAGGATGCTAAGCGCCGGGCAGTGGTGGCACACGCCTTTGATCCCAGCACTCAAGAGGCAGAGGCAGGCAGATCTCGGAGTTCGAGGCCAGCCTGGTCTACAGAGTGAGTTCAAGGACAACTAGGGCTACACAGAGAAACCCTGTCTCGACTAGGCTTGGGTCTCCCACTTTTGTCTCTGAATTTGACTTCCAGATCCCATGTCCCCAGTGGCGGTTGATGTCAGCCCCTCCACCTGCTGTAACCTTTTCCAGCTGTGTGTTGGGCTCAAGTAAGGACAGTTTATCTTAGAAACCTCCACAAAGGCCCAACAAAGCTGTGGACATCCCGTGGCCCCAGCAAACAGCATCTGTCCAGGAAGAGTGAGGCAGGTTCTCAAGGTCATGCAGGCTGCAGGGGACCTCACAGTGGAAACCATCAGCCCGGGTGATGCTTAAAGCCAGGGTAACTCCCGATTCCTGGTGGGGTCGGCAGGCAGTCCAAACACTAGGTGGCCTCTGGCTCCAGAGGCATAGCTGGCCCTCAGCTGGTTGACTGCTCATGAGGCATTCCAGGCTGTACATTCTTCTGGGGCACCCACCTGCTTCCCAAGAGGCCCAGCATGCCAGAAGTTCAGAACTGAGACATCACAGTCCCCAGGGCAGAGCAGTCCTTTGGCTGTCCTTCCCACTGGGCACATTGGTGCTCTGGGCCAGTGCCACATAGGCTGGAGAGGGAGGAGCTGCCCTGGGGGCTGCTGTGGAGTTGGTTGGGAAGGTTCCTGCTGGCTGCTGTGCACTGGGGGACATCACACATGATCTTGTCGCTTTTGTCTCTGATGGTGAAAAGGAGGGGCGTTACAAAGCCCGTTCTTCTTGCACAGGTGGGGAAACTGAGGCACTCAGCTGCAGCTTGTTGAGTTTGCCCCAGCCTTTCCTCAGCAGAGACACGTCTGAAGCCACTTCCCCCTCCAAGCCCCAGCTCTGTGATGTCAGTATGCAAATAGTACCAGCTTAAAAGGCTGTTTGGGATTACTAAGAAGTTTGTAGGATGCTTGGCGCATGGGAAGCCTTGGGTTCAAGCCTTAGGGCCAAAAACAAAGAGTCAGTATTGTACCGTTCCCTTTATCTGAGATCCCCCAGGCTAGGGAGATTCATTAAGACTGGGAGCAGAGCTACTGGGTGGGGGATGAGGGATCGAGCTCTCTGCGGTGGGAATAGTTTCTGGGGTGATGAAAGGCTTTTGGAGGTAGATTGTGCCTGTGATCTAAGCAGGGTGCTGTTGCTACCTACTGTCCCAACACCTGGGAGGCAAAAGCAAGAGACTTAGGAATTCAGGTCATTTTAGCTATATAAGTGAGTTTAAGGCCACCCTGGGGGTCAGTGAGACCTTGTCTTTAAAAAGGGACCTGGGTTCAATCTCTAGCACCAGAAAAACAAAAATAAAGGTCAAAAATGGTAACTCTAATGTTAAATACATTTTTCACAGTAAAATAGAAAGTTTAAAATGATACATTTATGTTATCTAACCTTTACCACATGTTAAAAAGTAGAAAAATGTGTACTGATATGAGAAGCTCCCCAGGGTATTCTGTAAACCAGGGAAGGAAATTATGAAGCTAGGCCCGGTGGTTGAAGGGGGAGGTTCTAGGCCTGCCTGAGCTGCAGAGTGAGTCTGTCTGTCTGTCTCTCTGTGTATTTGTTCATGTGTGTATATATATGTGTGTGTGTATATTATATGTATGTGTGTATATTTGTGTGTGTGTGTGTGTGTGTGTGTGTGTGTATGTATGTATGTATGTGTGGGGGGGGTATATGTGTGTGCCCGTTTGTCTGACTGTGCACCACTTGTATCCAGGTGCCTGCAGAGGCCAGAAGATGGCATTGGACCCTCCGGAACTTGAGCTATAGTGTTTGTAAGCTGCTCAATGTGGGAGCTGGGACTAGAACTAGTTCTCTACAAGAGCGACAAGTGTTCCTAACTGCTGTGAGCCATCTCTCCAGGTCCCTGGCAGTTAAATAATAAGAATGTATAGTCCCAGTAGTTGGGAGGCAGAGCCAACAGGGCTCTGTGATTTGAGGCCAGCCTGGGCTACAATGTAAGACTTCCTCAAAAACAAAAGAATAAAATAAATATGGACCAGACTATAGCTCAGTTGGTAGAGTGCTTGCCTGGAATGAGTGGGCTCTTGGATTCCAAATAAAATAGGCATGGCTCCATGCATCTGTATCCCCAGCACCCAGGAGATAAAGACATGACAATTAGAAGCTCGGGGTCATCGTTGGCTACATAAATGTGTCGAAAGCCTGGGATACATAAGACAGTGCCCCTCAAACAAGTACTTAAGCAGGACATGATGAGAACTTCTATAGTCCCATTACAGGGAAGCCTGAGGGAGAAATGCCTGAGGTCTAGGTATCTAAAAGTTGCTGGAATAGCATAGCAAGACCCTGTCTTTAAAAAAAATATATAATTTACTTAGGTATTACTTGTGCGATTAAATTTTTTACATTTGGGAACTTTATTTCATGTGTGTATGTATATCTGTTTTTGTCTGTCTGTCTGTATCTGTGTCTGCATATGTGCTCCACTGTAGGCATATGGAGGTCAGAGGACAACTTGAAGCAGTCAGTTCTCTTCTTCTAAACCCTGGATCCCAGGGATCCAACTCCGATCATCAGGGTTGGCGCCTTTGCTCACTGAGCTGTCTCACCACCCCTATTCGTGGAACTTTAAGTGTTAATTTTAGGGTTTTAATGTAAAGAACCCAAAATGGACCCTGACACTGAGTAGGCACTGAAGAAATCAGTTCTCACTCCTGGGAAACATGCCTGAAGCCTGATGTAACCTCCTGGTGCTTGGTTCTGGCTCCAGAGCCTGTTTATTTGCTGTTTGCCCTCTCCTCCTCCCTCTCCTTCCTGACATGGTTACTATGGAGACAAGGGTCCCTCAGCACTTCTGCCAGAGCTCCAGCCCCATCCTTGGGATCCGCCTTTTCCATCCTGACAGGTTGGTGAGGTGATGCTGTCATCCGGCTGGGAATGGGAGCCCCTGCCCTTAGCTGGTGCTGTTGCCGTGGAGATAGCTCCTGGCGAGACAGAAGGGAGGCGGCATGTCCTCACTGCTGTCTGCAGTGGTACCGTGGCCCAGCTGGGCTGCCGCTTTAGAATCTAACAGCAGCTGCCCCTTCATCCCCACTATCATCCCCCTTGTCTTCAGGCAGAAAGCCAGTGTGAGTGTGATTTGTCCTAACATAGCCGCTGTGTCTGAGTGCTCACCCTGTGCCAGGCACCGCTCCCAGCCTTGCTCATGTGCTGTCATGCCGTTTAACCCTCCGTTGTCCCTGCTTTGTAGGTACTACTTGGACATTTTAAAATCACAATTTAATTCAGAGATCAGAGAATACACCATTTTACAGTTCAGTTTTATAGGGTGCTGTCATCAGCAGGACGGAATACCAGAAAGCTCCCTTTACTCTTTTAAGTGACCCCGAACCTGTTAGCAATCGCTCTCCATCTCACCACCCCTACCCCCTTCTCCTAGCCCCTGGTAACTGCTGGCCTGTCTTCTGTCTCTTTTGATGCATTCAGTCAGGAGATTGCATTAAAATGGAATCAAGCAATGCGTGATCATTGGTGGTGGACACTACTACTTAGAACAAGGCTTTCAGAGTTTGGGCATCCATGTTGAAGGACCTCATTTTTTTCATGGCTCGGTAATGATCTATTGTGTGGTAGAGTGCCTTATATTTGATAGATATTTGAGTGGCTTCTGCTTTTCTGCTGTCATAAATAATGCTGTAGTGGACATTCATGTTCAAGTTTTTGTGATTCTATGTGTGTTTCTCTTGGGTATGTACATAGGAGCAGAATTGCTGTCTATGGATGAGACGGGGGTGGGGTGGGGTGGGGGGTGGTGAAGATAAGTAGGGCATTCAAACCCGGGCCCCAGTCTCCCACACTCACACTGACTCCTAACAGAGTTGCCTCTCCACTCCTGACTCATCAAGGGGCTTTCCTCCAACCTACATCTGTGATTCCTCTGGATTTCCTCTTCGATGGGTGGGAAGAGCACCCACCTCCAACCACGTGGGGCTGGGCCTGGTTAGCCTGCTGTGCGGTGTGTTCTGGCCCCAGTATGTGAGCAGCAGAGCAAACCCAGCCAAAGAGCCACGTAGACCTGAGCACGGAATCTTGGCTTGCCTGTTTCCTCGAGAGTGACTGCCACCTTGGGCAGATGGCACAGCAGCTCAGTGCTCACTCGCTCTGTTTACAGAAAGGGAAAATCAGTCCCTACAGCTTGGGGGTGTTGGTGAAGATTAAATGAGGCAGGCTGGGAAGTGCTCAGCATAGAATAGGCGCTTGCTAAATACAGTCTGTACCATTGCCCTTACCATCTCAAGCAGCCCCTGGCTGTGGGCCTGGACAGCCTATGCTGCCTGCCTCGCACAGGGGCTCTCCCCACAGAGCTGGTAGCTGTACATGAAGGAACAGCTACACTGAAAACTGTTGAGTCTCAACTTTACTTTTCCTGGTGTTGGGGTGGCTGTAATGCTGAGAGACCTTACTGACTAAGCATGATGGTCTGAGTTCAAATCTCCATATCCACATAAAAAGTTGGGCATGATCCCAAACAGACCTGTAACTCCAGCACTGAGAAACAGGAGGACGGCTCAGGTTTGCCCGCCTCCAGGTTCGGTGGGAAACCTTGTCTCAAAGGAGCAAGGAGATTTCAAAGCAGGACACCCAACATCCTGGCTTCCGTGTGTATACAAGGGTGTGCACACACCACACCCATATATCACAACATGTACATACACTGTACAATCTAAATTTAAAAATTTTTTTCCTCCACCCAAGTGGTGGTCTCTCTAGGAACTATATGGCTTGTCTGCCTGAGATCTTGGCCATGTGGCAAGGAATATACCTCATTCTAGAGATGTCCCCCCCCCCCCCCCCCCGCCCCCACCCCAGGTCCCCTTTATGGTCAGTTCTGTGCACACAGCAAGCTGGTTTCAGTGAGACTTGTATGGACAGCCCTCCACATTTGCTGAGTCAGCAGTGAGGAAGCACAGGAGGTATTGGGGACAGAAGGGACAGAATTTAGACAGGTCTCTCCTGAACTTGGGGCACTGCCTGGAGGCTTCTGGGGAAGACAGACCCCAGGCTTGTGCTGGGAAGGGTTGGGCCAGGGATTCTCAGAGGTGTCACCCAGGCTACTCATAGTGGCTTGAGGGGTGGGGAATCTACCTTTGGGCTGGGTCCTCTTGGACCCTATGGCTTCCTTCTCTCTGGTGTCTTGGTACACTGCCCACAGGCCTAGAGCCAGACAAAGGCTCTGATAGACCTTGGCTCCCTTCAGAGACAAGGCAGTCCCCCAGTCACCCGGCCAGCTGCCACTCGACAGAGGGAGGGTGGCCTTTGTGTTTTTAGAGCCTGCCTTGGTTTCCCTCTTAAGCTCAGGGCAATGTAGGAGCCCTGTGGTGATTTCCATGTGGTGAGAGAGGGTCCAGTCCAAAGCAGAATGATTGGAACCACTGTAGTGTCGTCCCCCAAGCCAACCCCAGGCACGGCTTCGAGCTCTCTGCCTGCTTCCATTCTGTGAGGTGGCTGCCTTAGCCTGCCTGCTGGAAAGGCTTCTCAGGGAACCCAGAAATGTACCTTAGCTGCTTCCCCGCCCACAACAGATTCACAACAGTTAAAGAATGCTCTAAGCCCCAAGGAATCCTTTTGAGGCTCTTGCAGTCCACCATTCTGGGATTCCTACTTGAGAGGTGAACACACACTTCCCATAGGATTTTCTGTGTATTCACACACATTATTTTTTATGTATCTATGTAATGCTTCCTTAAATTTAAAAATGCAGCATAAACTTAATGAGGCAAAAATCCTCCCATAAATGCATACCTGGCATGACCCTGAGGAAGGTTCCAGCAAATTCTGGCAACACTGCCCACCCCCAGGCAGGAATCCAGGACCTCCTGCTTCTCTCTGTTCCTCTTTTGTGCTCTCGGGATCTTCCGCATGTGACTGGGGAATCTATTCAAAATGACAGATCTAGCTTAAACATATACAAAATAATGAAAGCTTTCCTGGGCCAGTCCCTGCTCACCTGCCTAACCTGGGATTAGCAGTTTGCTTTGTGTTTTCCTTCTCTGTATTTAACAATGTGCTTTTCTGTGTCTTTAAAAAATAAATAAAAATGGGCTTAGGTTGCACACAGGGTTTCTGTAATATGCAGGATCATGTTGCCTAGATATAGCCTTTTAAAGTGCCCAATGCTTTTGCGTTTTCTTCAGTCTAAAGTGCATATATATATATATATATATATATCTCACAGAATCAAGTAAGCATGGGGGGAAAGAAGGTTCTATTCAGTCATGAAAGTGGTACCTTGCTGTGGCATTGGTTCTGGAGAACCCACACACTGAGGAATCCATGACTTAGGTGATCACAGCTCCACCAAGCTCCCCTAATCCTAGGAAGGAAGCGAGGAGCCTGGGCTATCTCAGGACCCCAAGAGGTTCAAGCTATCACACATACACCCATGAGATGATATAAAAAGCCAGTAAGAATGAATAGGGTCTCAGAGGCTTCACTGGAGCGTTCCTCCTCTAAGACTCTTTGGAATTCTATTTCACTTCAGGTGAGGAGGACTCTCAGCTTTTATTGATTATTCTGGCAGAAAAGGAGCCTAGTGAATCTGGTCAGTTTCAGGAACTTCCTGAACCTATTTTGAGTCACCTTCCTGTGTAAGGAATTTCCTGTAGGGTGGAATGTTTTAAGCTGGGAGGAAATTGCTACACAACAGTGCCTGCCGTGTCAGGATGGCCTGGCCCACGTGGTGTCTTCACGGTGCCCATGCTGCCTGGGCTTCAGGACCATGTTCCTTTCATGACTGAATAAGTTTTTACCGCGTGGACACACCATGGTTTTTTCTCTATTCCTCCTCTGGAGGCCATTATTGGGTTGGGGGCTTTATTTGTAGGTTACTTCCTTCCCTTCACAGAGTGCTCCTGCTTTGTGTCAGCAACTATCATGACTCCTGTTCATTCTTACTGGCTTTTTATAACATCTCATGGGTGTATGTATGATAGCTTGAACCTCTTGGGGTCCTGAGATAGCCCAGGCTCCTCGCTTCCTTCCTGGGATCAGGGGAGCTTGGTGGAGCTGTGATCACCTAAGTCATGGATTCCTCAGTGTGTGGGTTCTCCAGAACCGATGTCACAGCCAAGGCACCACTCAACCTGTGATGGCAAGCTCAGTTCTCTAAGGCTGAGTCTGACCCAGAGCAGTACCTCATCACTCCACGGGAGTCTACCTCTGAGCACTCCCTGCCAGGACCTTGTTCTGGTACACCAACTCTTGTGAAGGGGTTGTTTTGTGACCCCCCCCTTCCCAAGTCCTCTTTTGGTAGCCTGGTGTATTCATACTTGTCTCCACCTTCCTCATTTGTGTTCCCGTCGTTCTCACTTACAGTGGGCCGAGAAGTTGTGAAGACACCAGACTCATCAAATAATCGTGGCGCTGGGCTCTAAGCCCAGCACTAGCAGGCAGAGACAGGTGAAATTTCTGAGTTCAAGGCCAGCCTGATAGACAGAGTAAGTTCCAGGATAGCCAGGCCTACACAGAGAAACCCGGTCATGAGAAACCAACCAACAAAACAAAACCCCAAAGCAGCCAAGAGCAACAAAATAAAAACCCCACCAGACTCAGGAAGGAATGCTGTGGCTCTCTGCCAGCCAGCCTAGCATAGTCCAAGCAGAGGTGCAGCCCTGTCTCAGGAAAACAGGATGAAATGATGGAGATGTTCTGAACACACACCTGAGGTTGTCCTCTAGTCACACACATGCACACATGCATTTGTGCATGACACACTTACACACATGATGGAGCCGACCTGCTTTCCTGGGAAGCTACTTTAAACTTCAGTGGCTGAGATGTACCCCAGGCCAGTTATTCCAGAATCTTTTTCATGGTGCCTGGTCATTGGCGTTTTCTTGAATCCTCCGGGGAATTCTTCCCTGCATGCAGGTTGAAAACCACTACACTATGCTAGCTCCGGGCTGGCCCTCCCTAATCATAGATGTGTTTTCTCCTTCTAAGCCTTTGGAATTCAGTCAAGAGCTATGTCAAGAATTGGCCTCAGGTTGACTTCCCTTCTCTGTTTCAGCAAAACAGGGCTTGCAGGGCTGGAGAGATGGCTCAGCAGTTAAGAGCCCTTGCTGCTCTTCCAGGGATCCAAGTTCAACACCTAGCATCACACTGCAGCTCATAGCCATCTGTAACTCTAGTTCCAGGAGATACAGCGCCCTCTTCTGGCTTCCATAGGCACTGCACACATGTGATGCACAAAGATATATGCAGGCAAAACACCCATACACATAAAATACAAATAAATTTTAAACAAAGTTTGTTTTATGTCAGTGGCTTGCCTACAAGGGTGGGGAATGAGAGGTGGAGGTTGGGGGTGAGCAAGTATTTAAAGTCACCCGGGAGCATTTTCAGAAATCCAAGTGGGCAGTACAACTCAGAAAGTTGAGAGCAGCTTAACTGTGGTTTCAAACACTGCTGGTGTGATTCATCCTCTCTTGGGAGGAAGTGTTCCATGGAATCATGCACCTAAGCAAATGACTTCTTAAACAACAAGTAACTTCAGCACTAATTATTGTAGCGTTTCCTCAAATTCCCTACTGTGTGCCTTGTGCCGTTTTGCACTCGTGCCAGCAACAAGTAAACCTTCATGTTTAGCGAGAGCCTCACCAATAGGATGTATTGTGAGGTGGCCCAGGGTTTCCCCTCACCAATAGGGTGTATTGTGAGGGTTTAGCTAGTCTGCTCAGTGAAAGCTTCAGCCCAGTCGCTTTGCTTTGGATGTGTCACTCCTGAGAGGGGCCAAGTGTCTTCTTAGGGTTAAGATCTCTTTGTTTTCCTTCCATAAACTTTTTTTTCTTCTTCTCTGAACCTAGAGTCGCATGCACACTGGGCAAGCTCTATCAGTGAACTGGAGCCCCTAGTCTTTCTTTTGTCTTTTTATTATGAGACAAGGTCTTAATCCAGTGCACCGGCAGGTGGGCATTGAATTTATGGTTCTCCTGCCTCATTGGGCCTGACTTCTATGCTCTTTCTTGTATTCCTAACCCATTTTCCCCAGTTCATTGTCTATTTTTTTTAATGTGTGTGTGTGTGTGTGTGTGTGTGTGTGTGTACGCGCGCGCACCTGTGTGCACGTGTGCACATGCATGCCTGCCTCTCTGTCTGTCTGTCTGTCTGTCTGTCTCTGGGGATGGGACCCAGGGCTTTGTGCTCTGCCCCGATCTGCACAGGAGGGTTTACTGTCCTCCGTTTTGTGTTCCACGCAGTGTTTGCCTGTGTAATCAATGCATTGATTCCCCTCCCTCCAACACTTCCTGGTTTTTCAGCCCTCATTTAATCTCTCTCGATCATTTCTGAGTCTCCTCTGCTGTTTCTAGTTTTCTACCCGATTTTGTTTGTTAGTATTCATCCTGTGTTCAAGGTCCTATGAAATGTTGCTTCCTGTGAGGCGGAGACTTGCATGCAGTTTTAGGGAAGAGCCCCTTTGGTTGTGAGGGAATGAGTCACATCACATAGATGGCCTCAACTGGAACTAGTGGCCCTTTGGAGTGGAGACAAAGGGGCCTGGGCTAGTCTTTGGATGTGTATTCCACCCAGGGAGAGCATATAAAGCCCTCCCCTTAGCCAGTGAGCACCACTAAGAATGGTCCTCAGCTTGGAGGTCTTTCAGTCCTGAGGCAGGATGCCACAGCATCCTTGGCATCTCATTTGTCTAGTTCACTGGTAGGTGCTCTACCCCTCTGAGGTGTACCCAGGAGTTTTCTGATGAGCGGATGAAAGACACGCATCGGCCATGACATCTGGCGTGAGCAGGATGTATTTATATATTTAGGAATGCACATACATGTAACAACATTTAAAGAAAGGCCATAAATTTGAATGAGAACCAGGGAAAGGGATACATGAGAAGGGTTAGCGGGAAGAAGGCAAAGGGAGAAAATGATGTAATTATCGTATAACTTGGCCGGGGGCGGGGGAGAAAACCTACATCAAAGATGAACAAGAGCACAAATTCTGACTTCCAGCCAACAGGATCACAGGGACCAGAGCAGGTACAGTGTGGTGCTGCACTCCTGCACCAGGTGTCTACTCATTTCCTCCAGTACTTGTGCTCAGTCTCTCCTGTGCTAGGTGCCCAGTGATCCCTGGTTAACACATACAGGTTGAGTGGGGACCTCAGTGTGACTCTGTCTTGTGACACCACTCTGGATGTGTACCCTTCAGTTTGCTTTCTTCTTCTTTCCCTTTAGCATTCCTTGAAGAAAAGAGGAGCCCGATCACTGGGGAAGACAGATAAGAAGCCCACAGCACAGGTAGGACTTCAGCACCCCGCCCCCCACGCACCCTGCAGTTTGTAGTTTGGATGCCCAGACCAACTTTAAGTGTCCTGGGTAGTCCCTAGAGGTCCCTATCCCTTCCCAATGTCTCTTCTGCCCCAACTCCTTCTCCTACGCATTTTCTTGACTTCCGTACTTAGTTCCTCCAAGCCTACTCTGACCCCATCCTTAGACACTCCTGGACCCACAAGTTCATAACCCAACAGGGACGGAGGTAGATCCAAGGTGAATCAGTCCCTCTGCAGCTTGATTGCCACCCGACTGAGACAAATCACGTCAGCTTTCCAGTCTGTTTCCTCACCCATTCCTGTTCTGTGGGTTTGTTGCAAGCACCGTGTTGTGCACAGCCCAGAATCCTGTTAGCAGCAAGGGTGCCAGACACTTTTTGTGTGCTTTCCCATTTAACAGTTGTCGTGTGAGAGAAAGGTTTCTGCCCACTTTTATAGATGGGGCAGCTCTAACAGGAATGGCCACAGTCACATGTCAGAATGCCACCTGCTTCCAGACTTCCAGATAGTAGGTAGTGTGTCCAGCTCTCTTAATATCAATGTCCCTGCTCTCCATCCTGTGGCCTCCAGGCCTTGATAGCCAAGCTGATTCACCCCGTGTTCTCCAACAGTCAGGGCACCCCAGAAACCCGCGGCTGGGTCCAAGCTGACACTAACCGTCCTTGTTGCTGCCTGTCTCCGTGCCCAATGGGCTGCAGGAGGATAGTGCGGACCTCAAGTGCCAGCTGCATTTTGCAAAGGAGGAGTCGGCCCTCATGTGCAAGAAGCTCACCAAGTTGGCTAAGGAGAACGACAGCATGAAGGAGGAGCTGCTGAAGTACCGATCTCTCTATGGGGACCTGGATGCGGCCCTGTCCGCAGAGGAGCTGGCGGATGCTCCGCACTCCCGTGAGACTGAGCTGAAAGTGCACCTGAAGCTGGTGGAGGAAGAGGCCAACCTGCTGAGCCGGCGCATTGTGGAGCTGGAGGTGGAGAACCGGGGCCTGCGGGCCGAGATGGACGACATGAAGGACCACGGGGGTGGCGGCGGTCCTGAGGCCAGGTTGGCCTTCTCTTCTCTGGGTGGTGAGTGTGGGGAGAGTCTAGCCGAGTTGCGGCGCCATCTGCAGTTTGTGGAAGAGGAGGCTGAGCTGCTGCGGCGCTCCTCAGCCGAGTTGGAGGACCAGAACAAGCTGCTGCTGAATGAGCTGGCCAAATACCGCTCAGAGCATGAGCTGGACGTGACGCTGTCGGAGGACAGCTGCTCGGTGCTCAGCGAGCCCTCGCAGGAGGAGCTGGCAGCTGCCAAGCTGCAGATCGGCGAGCTCAGCGGCAAGGTGAAGAAGTTGCAGTATGAGAACCGTGTGCTCCTCTCCAACTTGCAGCGCTGTGACCTGGCCTCCTGCCAGAGCACACGCCCCATGCTGGAGACGGACGCTGAGGCTGGGGACTCTGCGCAGTGCGTGCCTGCCCCTCTGGGTGAGACGCTGGAGCCCCACGCCGCCCGGCTTTGCAGGGCCCGTGAGGCCGAGGCGTTGCCCGGCCTACGTGAACAGGCCGCCTTGGTCAGCAAGGCCATAGATGTCCTGGTGGCTGATGCCAATGGCTTCTCAGTCGGCCTCCGCCTGTGCCTGGACAATGAGTGTGCTGACTTGCGATTACACGAAGCGCCCGACAACAGCGAGGGCCCCAGGGATGCCAAGCTCATCCATGCCATCCTGGTACGACTGAGTGTGTTGCAACAGGAGCTGAATGCCTTCACCCGCAAGGCAGATGTGGCTTTGGGGAGTTCGGGCAAGGAGCAGCCTGAGTCCTTCCCTGCTCTGCCCACCTTGGGCTCCCAAGGGCCGGCAAAGGAGATCATACTGTCCAAAGACCTTGGCTCTGACTTCCAGGTAAGATGCCACAGGTCCTGTTACTTTTATTATAAACGTGTTCTGAACAGGCACATGACAGGACACAAAGCCCCATGTACACAACTTCACAACTGTCCTGCAGGGAACAATCCTGATCATCACCTAGAACGTGACTAGCCCCAAAGCACCTCTGGTTGATCTCCCTGCTCTCTGGAATAACCTCCTGTTTTTATCCATCTTTGAGCTTTATATAAATGGAATTCTATAGACCAAACACAGCAGTGCCTGGCTGTGTTCACTCAGCCAACTATTTGCTATTACAGGTAGGGGAAAAAAAGTATTTATTCCCACTTAACTAGGAATAAGTCTGCTGACTCAGCAAACTGCCCAGTATGCATTTACCGGTGTGGATAGACTGATTCTGAGGGCCTATCTTTTGCTAGATTTCCTCCTTTTCCTCCCTTTTCCTCTCCTCTTCCAGTGCTGAGGACACAACCCAGGACCTCATACCTGTAAGGCAACCATTGTACCCTACCATTGTACCACATCTCCAGCCCCTTCTTTTTAAAACATTTTTGAAAGTGTGTGTGTGTGTGTGTGTGTGTGTACACCCGGGTGTGAATGTGCCACCTGTGTATGCCCACAGAAGGCAGAGGAAGGTGCTAGAGCCCCCAGAGCTAGAGTTGAAAGTGCTTGTGAGCTTCTTGATTTAGGTGCTAGAAGCTGAACTCAGGTCCTTTTAAAGAGCATCTCTCATCTCTTTTATAACTAAAATTGTTACACTTATTTGGTGGGATTCAGGGGAAGCCATTGTGCCCATGTGGTGGTCACAGGAGTCAGTTCTCAGATGACCCTGGGGATCAACTCAGGTTGCCAGGCTTGGTAGCAAGTACCTTTACCTGGTAAGCTATCTTGCCAGCTCCCCACCCCCGAACCCTTTTGGATTTTTCGAGGCAGGGTTTCACTGTGTATTCCTGGCTGTCCTGTAACTCACTCTGTAGACCAGGCTAGCCCTGAACTCATAGAGATCTGCCTGCCTCTGCCCCCAGAATGCTGGAATTCAAAGTGTGTGCCACCACCAGCCCATAATAGTAAATTAAAAATATATTTTAAACATTTTGATCAGTTTTTGAGAAGCTTAGTCCTGATATCCATGACATGCCACCCAGAAAAACTAAAATAGAAAAGACACTTGTCAAAAAATTTAAAACGCATTATTGCAAAAGCAATACATAAACATTTGAAGCAAAGATAAAAATAAATGAACACCTCATGTCCCTGCCTACCACTTCCTGCCAATACCTCTGTAGGCGGTCGTGATTGGAGATGTTCAATACGGCGGTCATGTGCAGCAGCCGTGTGGGGATGTGGCTTGGTGGTCAAGGACCAGCCTCACTAGGAGGCACAGGTTCTATCCCCGGTACAGAACAGAAACAAAACTCCCAAGACAAATTTTAAAAATTAAATTAACAAAGCATAGGATCGAGCTGCAGTTTCTTCGCTGCAGTTACACATCCCAGCTGAGTCCTGGGAGCACCCTTCTGACGCTTCTCCACACACCCCCTTCTGCTCTTGCGTGTGCTCTCTTAGCTACTGTTATAGCTACTGTTGCTGGACAGTGTGTTTCCTCATGCCCTGCATTCCCTGTCTGTTGGCTGGGTACCCTGTGGATGGTTCCTACCCTTCGTGCTCAGCACGGGGTGGGTGGAGGTCTGCAGAACCAGATAGGACTAGGATCCCCACCCTAAAGGTCCTACCGCCTAGTGAGGAGGAAATAGTCCGTCAACATGTCAAGTCTGTGAGTGCAATGTGACGCGACGCCTGGTTTTTATCAACCAGGAACTTGTCCTAGATCTTGAAGAGGCTCAGATCATAAAGAGAAGGAACATGGTAGGTCCAAGGAACAGGGCACAGTGGGGCTGGGCTGCAGAGAGCGTGGAGCAGTGTGGCGTTCATCCTGAGAGGATGGCAGGAGACTGCCGTGTGTGACACTGCACTACACGGGACTGTACACTAGCAGCCTCAGCTGTGCTGCTGTGGCTTCAGGTAGCTTCTTGAAACAAGTGGGAAGACCCATGTTGAGTCTCCCTCTTGTTTCCTCCTGAAGTAAGAGTGAGCAGTGACCGCACAGGTCACAGGGTGATGGAGTTGTTTCAGAAGGCTTTGTCTAAGAGCCATTCACAAAATTAGTCTTTCCACTTGCCTCATCGCTCGTTTTGCAATAAGCAAATGAGTTGCGGCCATGCACCTTGGGAAGACTGATTCACCCGGGCTCCCTCTCATGTGGACAAAGCCTGTTATGGAGCTGAGGCCCGGTGGGACCTTTGTAGCACTCCCTGGGCCTCTCCCCATGGCTCTCTTCTGCTTGCAGCCACCTGACTTCAGAGACCTGCTGGAGTGGGAGCCCAGGATCCGAGAGGCCTTCCGTGCCGGTGACTTGGAGTCCAAGCCTGACTCTAGTCGGAACTTCAGGCCGTACCGGGTGGAAGACAATGATTCCTATGCCTCTGAGGTGGGTCTAGGCCTAAGTAAGCTGTTGGGTGGAAGCTGATTGGCTAGGACCGCCAGAGAGCAGGCAGAGTGCTAGGAGGAGGATGGCATAGGTTTTAAACCTTTTGTTTGGTTTTAGGCTTCTGACAGCCAAGGCAGAAAGAAAGAATGAAAGAAAGGAAGAAAGAAAGGAACGAAGGAAGGAACGAAGGAAGGAACGAAGGAAGGAACGAAGGAAGAGGGAGGGAGGGAAGAAGGGAGAAAAAAGAAAAGGAAAGGAATTTGAATTAATTCTTTGGTCTAATTAGAGGAAGCTTAGCTGGACATAATATCAAGCTATAATCCCAGTATCAGGATGCTGAAGCAGCAGGAATCCTGAACTGGAGGCCATCTTGAAAAGACTAAGTTATGTAGCAGAGAAGCCATGGCCTTTCCATTCAAGCTGTTTGAGTTCATGTTGTGAGTCTCCAGGGTGCTGGCTGTGAGATCTTGGATAAGTCATTTCACTCCTGTAAGTGGTCAGGTTTGCCACAGACAAGAACAGAGCCTTGGGTTGTTGGCCTGGTCTCTGTGGCTGAGGATGAGGACGGCGTCCATGACAAGTCACTTGGACTCGAGGAACCTGAGTGCTGAGTCCCGATGCCGGTCTGGTAGTGTGACCTTAGACACATCTACTCCCATGGGCCTGGTTTTCCCAACACTTACAGTTCCTAGAGTCGCTACGATTCTCTGATCTTTGAGAAGTTCTCTGACCTCCTGAAGCTCCCTGGAGCTGAAGGGTCAAACTCTCTAGTGACCTGTCTGGGCATCCTCGTAACCATGGTGAAGGAAGGAGGAAGAGGAAAAGAGCCTGGACGTGGAGCTAAGCTCTAGTGCTATGTAGTTAGCGTGCAGAAGGCCTCAGCTTTGATCCCCAATCAGGAGATGGATAGACATAGAGAAGGGGAGGGAGAGGAGGAGGAAGAAGAAGAGACAACCTGAGATGCTTAGATCTCCTTTTCTGAGGAGGAAAATGGGCTTGTTTGTGTTGGCTCGTTTACACCTTGACTCAGTCCTCATTCTTAGTGAATAGCTATGACTAAGCAGTGCCAACCCCCAGTTCGAGAGCGGTATGCAGAGGCAGGAGCCTGACTTCTATTTAAGAGTTTTTTTGTTTCTTTGTTGAGCCAGGCTCTCAGTATATAGATTACGCTTACCTCAAACTTACCATCCACTTGCCTCCCACTTCCAAGTGCTGGGATTATAGGCACATGACACTTTGCCCAGATCTACAAAGATTTTTAATACAGAACAGGTGTACAAGACGTGCCTGGTATCACCACAGAGACTGCCAAATTATATTATTAGCCACATTTTTTTTTCACAGCAGGACACCTGCTATGCCTGGGACCATTTCCATTTTTCTGTTCCTGTTGCAGTTTGTTAGAATCAACATTCCTGTTACCAGAAATACCTAATACCTTTTTTTTTTTTTTTTTTTTTTTTTTTTTTTTTTGGTGATGGAGTCTCACTGTGTTGCCCAGGCTGGCCTCAAACTCACAGGTTCCGGTGAGCCACCTGCCTCATGCCCATTTCATCTCATCTAAAAAATTGTGTTACTGGGGAATTGTTGCAGGAAATATTAAAAGACCACCCCTCATACTCTCCTGCCCCTCCAGACCATGTTCTTGTTCTAGTGCCGGTACTGGCCAGCCACATCACTATGTCCCGGAGGAGGCCTTAAATCCTCTCCCAGCTAGCAAGATCATCTCGCTTACATGCAGCGCTCCACACACCCCACAATCAGTCATCTAGTTACCTAGTAGAAGCATGACTCTTAAGGCTTAATTATTCAATCAGGTTTATATATCAATAAGATCACAATTTATAAGATGCCCATATAATAATTACAGAGCCAAATGATAAAGATAATGCTTTAACTCAATTATTTTAACCTTGTGAAAACCTTAGCTACCTGTGACTGTTTAAAACCACATGGGTCTGGATCATCTTCCTGTTCACCTGCCTCCATGCTGCCTCCCCATTCCTGTCCAGTCACAGACCTGTCATTGCCCTAATGTGGTTGGACAGAGAAAATGCTGCAACAGGGAATAACAATAAAGTAGTGATGGATGGGGCTACAGCTCAGAGATGATTCACTTGCTCAGCATGTGCGGGGCCTCGTGCCCAATCCTCAGCACCAATGCACACATATGCATGGACATACACACACAAGCAGACACATGTGTACACACACAGACACACCCATGTACCACACATGTATACACATACACGTATGCATTCACACACATAAGCAGACACACACATATATATACATGCACACGCATGCACATACACAGACGTATGTACTACACATACATGCACATACACACATATATGCACATACAAGCAGACACATGTGTGGACATACACGGACACACCCATGTACCACACATGCATACATATACATACATGCATTCACACACACACACATATATATATATATATATATATATATATATATATATATATACATGCACACACATATGCATGCACATACACACATACATGCACATACACACACCTACACTATACATGCATGCACATACACATGCACACACACAGATAGGGAAGGGCAGAGAGGGAGAAAGGAAGAAGAACAGGGGCCTATGGCTTTTCACAAACTGAACACTTCTCTCCCCTTTGGGCTTTGGACAGAGTCTCGTTACGTAGCCCATGCTGGCCTCAAGCTCATGATCTTCCTGTTTTGTAATTAGCATCTAGAATCATAAGAAGACTCTAGACTTCTGTGTTCCCTTCTCGGCTTTTATAAAAGAACAGATTTTAAAAATACTTTTTACATTTCTCTATTCATTTATTTATTTAGTGTATGGGTATATGCACATGGTGTATAAGTCAGAGGACAATTTATAGGAGTTGGTTCACTCCTCCCACCATGTGGGTCCCCAGAATCAAACCCAGGTCTTGATGCTTGACTGTAAGCACCTTTTTCTGCTGAGCCATCTTGATAGGCCAAGAACAAATTAACTTCACTTAGCTCTAAATGCTTTAAAGACACAACTTTCCCAGAAAATGGAGAATTTGGTTAACTCTTTTAAAATTATCTTATTCCATCGCCACTGAAATCCACAATTAAATTTCTGAGCAGCATTATTACATGAAGATACAAAGAAAATCAAGATCATTATGTAGTTAACCACACTGATATTTACCATATTTCTGTTATGTGACACCACACAAAGACAGCATCTGTAACTGAACATCTGAGTGGAGCTTTACACAGACAGACCCATTAAACACACCTGAAACCTCATTTATCTTTTAAGTTGCATCTAGATTTTTAGTTAAAAACAATGAGCTAGCTTGTGAGTGGCAAGCACCTATAGCCCCAGCTACTTAGTGAGCTGAAACTGGAAGAGACCTTGAGCTCATGAGTTTGAGACCAGCCTGCGAGGCTCTATATCAGAAATAAGTAATCAATTAAATTTAATAATTAATTAAATCTAATTAAAGAGACTGTGAACAACTTTGTGACTCAGTTTTAGTTTTCACAGGATTTTCCTTTTCTGTAGATAAGTTTGCAAGAGAGAAATGTTAAAATTATAGCGGGAGGATTTGACATGTATTGTTTTGTGTAATTGTCCTGATGACCCCCCCTAGGCAAGGACAGTGTTGTGCCTGGTAGAGGAGACTCCGGTCCAGCTTACTGTTGATTCCCTGCTGCTGCAGTTCTTTGACCACAGCCTGTGTCTTCTCCCTCCTCCTTGTCTGGCCCCCACCCCACATAGATCAAGGAACTTCAGCTGGTCCTGGCCGAGGCCCACGACAGCCTCCGGGGCTTGCAAGAGCAGCTGTCCCAAGAGCGTCAGCTACGGAAGGAGGAGGCTGACAGCTTCAACCAGAAGATGGTCCAGGTGGGTTTGTACCACAATTTTTTTTTTTTTTTTACCTACTACAACTTGTCTCAGAAGGGAAAGTAAAGGGGCCATGGGACAGCTCTTTGGTAGAGTACTTGACCAGCCTGTGAGAGGCTCTGGGTTCTGTTCCCAGCATAGGAAGAAATCAAACACTACTAAAAGCAGGGTCCTCAGAAGGGGATAACACTGGGGAAAGCCAGCCGTCACTGAGTATATAGCCCTGGCTGTTCACTTGATATGTAGACTGGGTTGATTCTAACTCACAGAAATCTACCTGCTTCTGTCTTCTGAGTGCTGGGATTAAAGGCATTCATCACCACACTTGTCTCGGTTTTATCTCTTTTTAAAAAAAATTTTAAAAGACTTTTTATTTTTAAGTACATGTAGATGTGTGTGTATATATGCATGTCTGTGTAGGTATGTGTGTCTATGTGCATGTCTGTGGGATGTGTGTGTGTGTGTATGCATATCTTTGTAGGTGTCTGCAGAAAAACTAGAAGTGTCAGGTTTCCTTTGATCTGCTTGATGTGGGTGCTAGGAATTGAACCCAGGTCCCCAGGAAGAACAGCTAGTGCTCTTAACCACTGAGCCATCTCTCCAGCTCTTGTTTCATCTCTTGGCCTCAGCTTCCTGTCTGTGAAATGGTGCCCATATCAAGCCTGGCTGTGGATCAGTTTGATAGTTCTGTAATAGCTTTTTTTTTTTTTTGGTTTTTCAAGACAGGGTTTTTCTGTATAGCCCTGGCTGTCCTGGAACTCACTCTGTAGACCAGGCTGGCCTCGAACTCAGAAATCCACCTGCCTCTGCCTCCCAAGTGCTGGGATTAAAGGCGTGCGCCACCACCGCCTGGCCGTAATAGCATTTCTTAAACCTTAGTGTTGGGGCTGGTGAGATGGGTAAAGATATTTGCCACCAAGCCTCACAGCTTGAGCTTGATCCCCAGGACCCACACAGTGAGAGAGAACCAACCTGCTCTAGTCTCCTGACCCACACACATACATGCCATGGCAGCCGTGCCCACCCATACACATACAAAACAGTAAGCAAATGTAAAAAGAAAAAAAAAACCCACCTCATTGAATGGCCCACATAACCCGCCTTGCACACATTATAGCTTGCAGGCCTCATTCTCCTCCCTTATGGGATGTCCTCACTTTACTGATTGGCAGCGCATGGTAGGATGAGCTAAAGAGGAGCACAGAGCAGATGTGCTTTGCTCGGAGCTGCACATCCCAGGCCTTTGACTCCCATAGCTGGGAGCCAGTCTTGCTCCCTAGGACGCTTCCTATTTCTCCGCCTTCCCTAACGCAGCATGCCCCTGCTCGGCACCCGCCCGCTGCCCTCTCTGCAGTCCCCACACACCAGTGTCAGCACACGGGAAACACCTGATGTCAGAGTCTGGTGGCCAGAGATCCATTCCTCAGGCCGTTTGCTTGAGGTTTTGAGATGGAATCCCTGCCTGGCACCTGGGTTCACCTATGAGACTATACTGGGTGGCTGAGCTCTCTCCTATGTGAGTTCTGGAGAATAAACTCAGGTCTTTGTGCTTGTATGGAGGGTGCTTTAGTGACTGCTCTCTCTCCAGCCCACTGCTGCTGCTTTTGAGAGTTCTTCTTCCCTGGGCAGGGGTTCCCAGTAGGCACTTGCCATTGGTGTTCCCCTCTACCCTTGTCTGGGTCTGGAATCAACTGGGGCCTCCCTTCCAACTCCTGTCCTAACAGCTGAAAGAAGACCAGCAGAGGGCGCTGCTGAGGCGGGAGTTTGAGCTGCAGAGTCTGAGCCTCCAGCGGCGACTGGAGCAGAAGTTCTGGAGCCAAGAGAAGAACATCCTGGTGCAGGAGTCCCAGCAGTTCAAGCACAACTTCCTGCTGCTCTTCATGAAGCTCCGGTGGTTCCTGAAGCGCTGGCGGCAGGGCAAGGTTCTGCCCAATGAGGAGGATGACTTCCTGGAGGTATGGCTGAGCTTAGTTAGCTCTAGCCCAGTCAGGGAGAGGGAACCGTGGGACACGACGAGTTCTGCTTCTCGGCCTGAACGGTGCCAGGTTGGGGAGTGGGTCACAGTTAAGGTATGGGAAGTCAGTGACAGGCTTTGGTTCACCCTGAGCCGCCCATCCTTCCCACACATGTGTGCGGTGTCCTCTCTATCTGGACTGCTTGCTGGTGTCTCGATCCTTTGAAGGCTGAGCCTGTTGAATCTGGTTTCTCAAACCAGGTGAACAGTATGAAGGAACTGTACCTGCTGATGGAGGAAGAGGAGATGAACGCCCAGCACTCAGATAACAAGGCCTGCACAGGGGACAGCTGGACTCAGAACACGGTGTGTTTAGCTTCTGGTCCTACCTTACCCGTGTGCACGTTGTCCATCAATAAGCACTTCCTGCTGGCTTCTCAGCCCTGACTGGACACAGGGTCTGCAGATGGTTATCACCTGGATTCTGGCCCACCAGTTGCTCAGTGCTAGGGGGATGTCTCAGGGTAGTGGCAGAAGGTCAATGTCACAAGAAGGGGAACAGCAATCTGTTTGTTGTATAGGAAACAATGTTAGAGAATGGGGAGTCCCATGCCATGCGTTTCCATGGATGAATAGGGGCTTGTCAAATTCAGAATAGGAAAAAGACCATATTGAACCCAGAAGACCTTATGTACAGAGGTGTGGCAGGGTGCACTGGAGCGGTGCTGGACAGTGGGACATTGTGGGAGGGTGAGGACACAAGGCCAGGGTTACATGAAAGAGGCCTTAAGTAAGAACTGTCAAATCAAGCTACAGGTCAGAGAGGACCATGGAGTTACCCCCCCAGGGTTCTACAGTGAGCTGAAGTGGAGGTGAGCAGTGTGTAAGGAACCAGGAAAGGGGCTTGGAATCCAGTCTGGCGCCATTTGAGGAGCCCCATGGAGACATCAGCTCAGAGAGGAGAGACGTGCAGCCTGGGGCCCGTGAAGCCTAGGAGAGGTGGGTTGTCTGCATTTGGGCAGGATAGCTGCTCCTGTAATAGAATTCACTGTGTATGAGACTTGCTGCTTAGCTCAGCTATTTAGAACATGCCTGTTTTACTGGTGAGAGGACCTAGGAGAACTCTCTGAAGCTGGTAGGGCCTCAGCTGGACTCCTGGGTGAGTCACCTATGCCAGGGCTGCCCTCCCTGCCTTCACAAAGTTCCTGACCAGGCATTACTCTGTCGGCAGCCTAACGAGTATATCAAGACCCTGGCTGACATGAAGGTCACGCTGAAGGAGCTGTGCTGGCTGCTCCGGGACGAGCGTCGGGGTCTGACTGAACTTCAGCAGCAGTTCGCCAAGGCCAAGGCCACCTGGGAGACAGAACGGGCAGAGCTCAAGGGCCATGCCTCGCAGGTAAGCCTCCCTGCTTGTTAGGGACAGCCCCTTCTTTCCCAGCCCAGATCTAGACAGTCAGGTCTCGGGGGAGGGTGCTTATGATGCACAGGACCCCCAGCACTTCACGGCGTGCCCCAGAGAGATTGACAGGAATGTAGGCTGCACCCTGGACTCACAGAATCTTCCACGCCTGCTTGCATGTCACATCCAGCATGGCTCCTAATAGACCTGACCAGGATATTGAGAGAGTGAAGAAAGACAGACAGACACGAGGATACACAGGAAGCTGGGATCAGGCGATCTGGACTCTCTGTGGAGAAACCACAGTGCTATGGAAGCTCACCCTATTTAATGACCAGAGGTGGTCATTAATGCAGATAAACCAGCAGGCGGGGGATTATGATATACAACACAATCAAGAGACACTAGTTTAGCTAATCTGGGCAGGAGCACTCCGTAGGGAAGCTGTCTCCAGGCTGCGAATATTGGAGGGGGCTGCTGTGGTTAACATCTTCATACACTATTAACAACACCCACACACAGAGGAAAGCTTTGCCATTTCCCTCTGAGCTTCACCCTGGTGGGGCAAACCGCTTTGCCATGTCTCCAGGGGTCCCAAGGTCACCAGGTATCTTTGACGTGACTACGCCCATGCCAAGAGTACACATAAGCTCAGGACCTGAGTCACTAGGGCTTCCTCTGTCCTCACACCTGTACTTGGTAATAGGCCGCATACTCTTCCTTGGGCTCTGCTGGCTGCTATCCACATTTACTTTCTTCTCTCCTCATGAGGACTCTCAGCCCCTGATAACTGGCTCTAACGTGTTCCTCATACTCAATTAGGAGTCTACTCTCCAGCCACCCAGCCTGACTACAGGAGCTCTCACCAGCATCCCCAGGAGCCTGGCATCTGCTGTGTACCTGGGGGCAGGTTCCTAACTCTGGCCCAACAAATAGGAAGGCAGAAAATGTTCTGAACTCTGTGCTTTTACAGACCGAGCCCCTGGCCTCCTCCAGCACATCATGGCTTCCGGGTGCCTTCCTTGCCATGTGTGGCCATGGGAGACAGGCACCTTGAAGGTCTCTGCTGGACCAGAGGAGTTAGATTTCTCTCCTAGGTATTAAGTAGTTGGCTCGCTCTTGCTCCCCAAGCTTCTGACCTCCTTGTTCCCATGGGTGCGTTTCTACCCTCGCCTGGTGTGTGCAGACTCCTTGCTTCCTCCTGAGCCCTGCGCTCTTCCTCACCCTATGGATGTCAGTCTCCCTTCCAGCATTCCCCTCAGCCCCTCACTGCTGCCCAGGCCCGGCCTCGTAAGGATCAGCATTCTCACGGGGCCAGTGAGTCTTGAGGATGTATGTCTCGTTACTGCTTCCCCATGATGAGGTCTGGGCTGAGAAAGATAGACTGGACCATTCCTTCACCTGTGTATTATGTGACTATGTGTACATGTCCCAGTGCAGGACCTGTGGGACAAGGTGAGGCCCAGCTTTCAAGGGAGTAGGGGTGGAGAATAATGGAAATTGGTGCTGCTGGTAAGAATTCGTAAATGGGTGCTGGGCAGTAGTAGCACACACCTTTAATCCCAGCACTTGGGAGGCAGAGGCAGGCAGATTTCTGAGTTAAAGGCCAGCCTGGTCTACAGAGTGAGTTCCAGGACAGCCAGGACTATACAGAGAAACCCTGTCTCGAAAACAAAGCAAAATAGAACAAAACAACAAAACAAAAGAATTGGTAACTGTCTGGCTAGCTGGGGGCTCTGCCTTTGTAGCAGGATACGGAATGCTTACCCAGCCCCTGTAAGATTCCCGGAGGGACCCCCACACTCAAATCCCGGGAGCGACGACCCCACACACCACCAAGACACGGACTTGATGCAATCTGCAAGAGGCTTTTTATTCCAGCTAGCTGGGGCGAGACTCATATCCCTCACAGGGGTAGAGGAGTCTGGCCCCAAGCAAAAATTTAAACAGGGTTTTATACCTACACAGTTGCTGGGGAAGAGGGGAGACTGAGGCAAAGGAAAGTACGGGGTGGTTTCTGATTGGTGCTGGCTCGTGCTAGGGTCCAGGGGCGGTCTAGCCACCTGGCAATTGTTTTGGGCCAGGTTGTTTCTGGGTTCTCAGGCCAAGTCGTCTTGGTTCCCTTGTTTTTGGGTCCTGGGAACTGCTGGTCTCCCATTGTTTCTAGGTTCTGGGAGCCTATCTTCCACTGAGTTTAACTAATGGCTAAGTTCCCACAGGACAGTTTGAAAACTTAATCTTACACCCCTTGGAGCCTCAGTGAGGGACAGGAGGTAGTGCTTTGCTTACGGAGGCTTAGGAAGAGAGCATTGGGGTCGGGGGGGGGGGGGGGTCTGTCTGGTATGTAGAAAGGGATCCAAGGGGTCCATAGCACCGAGGGTCCCTGAAGTTCTCCCCGGTATGTGTTTGGTGCCAGTGTCCCGTGCCAGTGTCCCCTGCCACTGTCCAACTAGCTGGCGCTTCTTCCCGCAGATGGAGCTGAAGGCTGGGAAGGGTGCCAGCGAAAGGCCCGGGCCGGACTGGAAGGCTGCACTGCAGAGAGAGCGGGAGGAGCAACAACACCTCCTGGCAGAGTCCTACAGTGCCGTGATGGAGCTGACAAGGCAGCTGCAGCTGAGTGAGCGCCACTGGAGCCAGGAGAAGCTGCAGCTGGTGGAGCGGCTGCAGGGAGAAAAGCAGCAGGTGGAGCAGCAGGTGAAGGAGCTGCAGAACCGCCTCAGTCAGGTAAGGCTCTTCTGCAGCGATAGATAGCTGGAGCCCAGCGCTCAGAGGAAACCAGGAGAGTCAGGCTCTTTCCTTCACAGCAGTCTTTCAGGTCTCTCCCCGCATCGGCGCTTGCTTCCTTCACTCTTATACATGGCACCCACCTAGAAGGCTGCTGTTTCCCAATCACATCTTACAGCTTAGCACTTGCAATAAGGGAGTGCTTTTGTCTCAAGTTCTCACTGAGCAGATGTGCCCATCAGTAGGGCCTTTCAGGGCCCAGGACCCAAAGGGGAAGAGCCAAGAGTGTTTCCCATAGGAAAGCCAGAGTCCTCTGACCAGAGAGGGAAAACAAGACCCAAAGTACTACAAAAACCGTATTGCGTCTGGCTCCCTGCCTTTTGCTCTGTAGGTATACATCTGTGGAGGGTTTTCTCTTTGGTTTGGTTTTCACTAATTGAGCCATTATGTTCCTGCATGTGCACTTCCCTCTTCCGAGGAGAGCCTCGCTCAGTTTAACTGCTGCTTGACTCCTATTCATTCTACACTGACAGAATCTAGGCACCACGTTTTGCTTGGAGCTGGTAGAGCACTGGCCTAGCACACATGAAGCCCTGAACTGGAACCCCAGCACCATGGGAGCCAAGTGTGGCAGCTCATGCCTGTAATTTTTTTGGGAGATAAAGGCAGGAGAATTAGAAATTCAGGGTCATCATCCTCAGCTACTTAATGAGTTTGAAACCAGCTTGGTTTACATGAAACCCTGTCTTGAAAAGCCAAACAAGCAGAAAGCAGCCCCTACTGTAGTCTGCACACATGTGTATGTGTACAGTTTTTACAATGCTATTCATGGGCTCTCACATGGATAGAGAATGGGTGAAAGCGAACTTCAAGGGGGGTGGTTTCTCTGCTGGTCGTGTGTGTGTGTGTGTGTGTGTGTGTGTGTGTGT
>JADRCD010186208.1:0-10825 GCA_019843815.1 Montemys delectorum | reverse complement strand
CTGCTTCTTCTTTTCCAGAACTCAGCCTCACATAGTTCAGTTCCTGACACATGATTGTTGAAACCTGTCATGACAGTGACTATAATACAGTGAGGAATGTATGAAAAGATGAATATAAACTTATATAAGAACACAGATGGTATGACACTTGAATCAGGCTCAGAAAAAAATAGTAGATGTGTAGAAACAAACTAAGGTTGGTATTCAGTCACTAAAGAGGGAGCAATTTGACCAAAAGCAAATATTCACCATCTCATTGGGCAGTCTCCATCTCATTGAGCAAAAAAACATCAAGTTAGTGAGTTCAGACTAACAACAAAATACCAGAATCTGAGTGGCTTAGCCATTAAAAGGATAATTTCATAGTATGTTTCTTACTCACATATCCTTATCTTAACCCAGTTATCTCAAAATTCCAAATTCCACCATTCCTTGCTCACAATATAGCCAGTCATGTTTTAAAGGGATACAATCCAATCTAGGAATGACACTAGGAAATTACATTAGAATTCAATTCTATAGAATTTTGTATATGAAATAAAGCATTTGCCTGACCATGAGACCATGATTATTATGAAAGTCAGGAGGAACTTCATTCCTATATGACTTTCCAACAGAAGTTTTTTAATTTAACACAAGCAGAAATGGCTAGGAAATCTTGACATTTTCATTGAGATAATATGACTTGAGGATACACTTGTTTTGAATGGGAAATGCCCTCTATCTACTTGAATATGTGGTTACTATTCCTGGAACCCTTATGAGGTGATTGATACCTTGAAGAGAAGTCCATCACTGGGTATGGGTGGAATTTGAGGATAATTACATAGCTTGGCCTTAATTCCTGTTCTGCCTCTCTCCTCGTGTGCTGTTGAAATGTTGTGTCTGAGTCCTGACTGCCAGGCTGGTCTCCCATTCTTGTTGCTATGTTTTCTCTATCCTTGTGGACTCTATTCCTTTAAGCAAAAATAAATCCTTTCTTTACTTTCTTTAGTCAGGGTATTTTATCACAACAACAGAAAGTTATCAATCACAATTGCAAAACCAATTATAGATAGTTTAGCAGCTAGAGTGTGAATGTGCTATATTGATGGTGGTTTGTGTAAAATACCTTCAATGTAAACTTTCAGGGGACAGTACATATTCAAACCTTCTGGGACCAATCAGCATTAGGTTTCTTCACAGACAACAGTTATAGCACTGATTCTAATTGCATAGAGCATAGGTCATTTGGCTTTGTGTCTTAGGCTTTGTGAAGTTCTTGAAGTCTTGTCTCAGGGGCCCCATTTTAACTTTGCCACTTGTCTGTATCTTGGCTACAGTAGAACCAACCCAGGAATATACTGCCTTTAATGTCCAAGGAATAGAAGCAGGCACTGAAGCACTTGTCATTGAGGTGGAGCCCCTGAGACCAATAATTTTCCATAATAGTCTGGGGACAGTATCCTGAGCCCATGTAGTCTGAAGAAAGATTTAAATTTTTTTCTTGGTCCTCTAGCCCATCTATCTTTGGTTGGTTGTGTTTAGATGGCATGCAAAGCAATTTAAGTCCTGTCTTTGGTGGAGCCTCTTTAACAAACCATAAATATTCATCTGGAATTTTTTAAGATAACTCTCAGGAGAAAGTGTGGGCAGTGTACAAGAAACAAGAATGTCAGACTGTTGATAAATGTTGATATTAAAATGTATATGTATATATACACAGTAGTTTAATATATGATCTTCCCATTTGTGTATATCTAAAGATTTCAAACTGAGAATATTTAATGCAAGGTTTAGACTCCAACAAGTAATTCATACAGTAAAGGAGGTGATGGTAAGTCAGCACTTGGGATGGAAGACAGTCTCTACACCCTCGATGCTTTGCTGAAGGAAGGCAAACCTTATCTGAATGCTCTTGTGGAGGATTATGGGTGAAAATCTGTTGCAAGACTACATTCCAAGTGCATGATTGTTAGGTCATCTTTATGAATATTTGCTATCTTAGAAACAACAGTCAACACTTCTCTGAATACCTTTGACAGTCCCTAGTAAAGTCTTAAGTGCCTGTGGCTTTGCTTTTAATTTTTTAAGTCAGATAAGTTTGTTAAACCAAGAAGTCAGGTTGCATAAGATCCCTGAAGCATTAATTCTTTCAGATGAAAACAAATACATTTTTCTACTCCTGAAAAGCATTATTGTTTCCATTGCATGACAAGGCTGAGGATCACAGTCATTTCTCAGTAATGTCCTGGTCAAATGAAATAGAAACCAGCAGCAGGGGTCATAATGACTTCATCGTTGCAACCACCTTGTCTTCTCACCAGAGCTGGATTTAAGAAACTCGGGAAAGTCTAAATCAATTATACAGTCTAACAAAAGAACAGCAAGGCAGTCCAGATAAAAGAGCCAGAAACAGCTTCAAAAGCATAAAAATATAATAAGGTTTTATATAAGCCTCCAACACCCCTGGGGTGGGGCTGAGGAGGTAGATCTTGGAAGAAGGACCAAGACCCAGCTCTACTTATATATCTTGTTAGGCTTGTTCCTCTATCTCTCTTAAGTCTGTACTGTGTCAGCGGATGTCATAACCTTCTGTGTTTTCATACAGATCTGTAATCTAGAAGAGCAGATGCCATAGAATAACCGTTCTTGGCTGTGGGGTCATCCCTCCCTGCAAGTGTTGCTGCTGCATTTGAAACCTCAGCTAAATCTCTATCCCATGGCTCCTCACGGCCTTACCTGTGCTTGTTTTTAGCCTGGGGATAAGCCACTATTCTTGGATTTTCAAATAGCTCTGTCCTTTATGATCCATAGCAGACTGGAAAGCCCGTGAATCGGACAGCAGGTAGATGCAACTGCCCAGACATGTCAGATATGAGGCATATTACTAATATCAATGACCTTGTCACTCCAAAGTTGATGCAGCTCATTGGGAATGTTTCCCTAGTCACCTGTGGCCCAGGTAATATGCAATCACCCTGTAAGAATGTGTTTTCGCCAAGACAGATCACAACATTTACTGAATCTGATTCTTAAAAGCCTAGCGCTATGTGAGGTGCTGCACACGTAACATCGGCACCAACATTTCTTAGGACTTCTAAGTAGATAAGCAACTGAATACGTGTAAGCTTGGAGGTCAGTTTTGCTAGCCTACAGGGAAGAGAGCTTATTTTAATCACAGCTGGCTTCAGTGGTCAAGTACTCCAGAGCAGATACTTTCCTGTTTCACCATACACACTAAAGTAGTTGGGAGGCAGATGACAGCCATGGCCCCACCTGATGAAGAGATATTCCCTATTTGGGAAGGAGGCTTCTTTTGGCTGGGTTTAGCCGGGTGAGTTTCTACATGAATGTTCGTGGTAACAGTGAAGGGGCTCAGGTTCCATCAGCTCAGGCCTCCTGTAAGAGATCATTGAGATACTTTGGGAGGTGAAAAGCAGACACCCAAGTGAGAACACGGGAAACAAAAGCATCTGCATTTGCTTGCTTACCATATGCTCTATCTTTCTGCTCGCTGTCTCACTGGACCAGTGTTTCTTAGAGAATCATCCTTGCACTCCTGGTTTAAGAACAACAGCTGGGTTGAAATTCTCTCTCATTATTCTGAGCTTCATGTTCGCTATTGCCTCTCTCTGGCTGCAGGGCATTTGCTGATGACCATTGAGTCAGTTGGAATAACAAGCTAATTGTGGGGTCAGAGTGTTCTTGGCTGAGAACTGAATGAATTCTAGATGTAGGAAGGAAATTGATGTCCTTTGTACTATCAACGGGCACAGAGTAAAGAATTGTCATAGAGTAACTTGAAGTGTAACTAACTGAAGCAAAGGATTTGAGATTGGTGACATGAGTATATGTGTAGGCCAAAGAGAAAAAGTCAGGCAGAAAAGAAAACACACACCTATAAGCTACTTGTAGCTGGGCAAAGAGAAATAGTTTGGGGGAAATCAATAATGTTTAAAGATAAGAATATTACTCATTGTTCATCATTATATGGTTTGTATCTACTATGTACATGCCTAGAAATGGACCTCTATTCTTTCCCATGTGTATGTGCATGTTTTGCATCCAAGTGTGTATGTGTATACCTATGTGGGTATACACATGTATAATTGTGTGTGCATGTGGATGTGGAGGACTGAGGCAGATGTAGACACAAAAAGCTTAGACCAGTGTTGTTGCAGAACATTAAGTACCTAAATATAAAACTTTTAATATGAAAACAGACTGAAGAAGACTATTGCTAAACTGAGATTGCTAAAGCCCTGGTAATCATGGTGGCTTCAACACATCCCCAACCTCTTTTCTAGAACAAAGTCTTGCCAAGGCTCACACAGTTAAAAACGATGACCTGCCTGGAAGCTATGGGAGATATAAAAAGGTAATCTAAAGTAGAAGTGAAGCTGGAATCAGTGGGCTTCATGTTTGGGCAGATTTGGGAATGTCTCCTGAATGCTCAGTGCATTTATTATATTGTGGGAAAGCAAAGACTCAGCCAGCTAATCTTTGCAGGGATCCCTGCAGAGGTGCATGTGATCCTGCACTTTTCTGGACAGAGGATACCATGGTAAGAGAGTCTGCATCCACTGTTCTCTTGTTAAAGGTCAGCTGTTACACAAACATCTGCTTCAGCAAACATCCCAGTCTCAGGCATGAATGAGGTCAAGTCATTCCTTTAGCCTTGAGACCTCTTGGCTAAGGCTTTGCTCATATCAAGAATGCAGTCACACAGGGGCATTCTCTCTCCCTACAGAGTCCCACTGTGGATCCTAGTTTGAGGGCCTTCTGTCACAGTGCTCTGAATGCTGTGCTTACCAGTTTTAAATGCATACTAAGGTTCATTAGTTGGTTTAATAGGAGGGAGGTTTGAGCAATATTAATCAATCAAAAGGTGTGAATTGTTGGTAAGGAGGAACTATCCTTTTCCTTTAGTATATTATCTACCTTCCCTATGGGGAGGAAGAAACTACAACTTATAATTCACACATATATTTTTCTCTCTTCTTCCTATAATAGAAAGGTGGCTGGCCACCTGAAGTTTATAGCAGTAAAGGAATCATTTACCACCATCTCAGAGTCCTGTGCACAGCTGAGCAAGGAGTCAAGATTAAGTGTTAACATTTCCCTTTTCCTCTTTCATAAGGTAAGCAGGCAGAGCCCAGTTTCTAGGGGAAGCCAGAAATTTACTCAGCTAACAGTTTGGATTCATGTTCCGGCCATTACTCCTCCTCATCACAGATATGTCTAAATATATTGTCTCCAAGTCTGAGACGCTGATGCTTAACATAAAATGGAGTGGGAGCTAATGGAAAAGGAGTAATCTAGGAAGATTCTGGGATTTGTAAGGATGGGACTTGGAAGAGAGGAGGGAAGGAGGCTGTGATCAGGATGTAAAGTGAATAAAAACTATTCACAGGAAAAAAACAGACTGCATTGTTTCTCCTACCCTTACCCACTAGCAGTCTGCCCATGCACTGTGCATCTTCTTCAGAGTTCCATATCGAGATTACAATACAAAGAGAAAGTATAAACACAGTGCTTGTTTCTTGAAAACTTCTCAAGTGAAAATCCTACAGAAGAGCCTGCTACTGCCATGCATATTGCTAACCTAGCATAACTCCTAACTGCATTCTTAACACTTGTCCTTCTTCCCACAAGTAAGTGTAGCACCCACCCTTGATCAAAGAAACTTCTTTTTGCAGCAGATGGAGACCATCACAGGAATCCACAAATAGTGTGGGATTCCCAGACCCAGTGGATATATATGAAATGCAACTGAACCCAAGGTTCAGGGTACATCACAAAAGAAGATGCAGGATTATCACAAAAGCCAGAGGATAGGGACGTCTATTGTAAAATACATAACAGCAAGCGGCACCCATGAAATCTCAGCAATACAGAAGTCTAAAAAAGACCTACACAGTGACAACAACACGGAGACGCTATGGGTAGGTGAAATCTCAAGACTCCTCTCTTAGATGAAGAGTTACAGTCAGTCAATGACCACTGAGAGAATTTTCAGTTTTCTGAAGGAACCAGCTCCTACCTCCAGCAGTTTATCCAAGAGGTCATCCCTAAATATATATGTACCTATGTAGTAGAGTTAGTAGTTTGTATTTATATATACATATGTAACAGATACATATGCACACACATACACACACACACGCACACGCACACACACACACACACACATGCACACACACACACACACACACACACACACACGCATAAAATTAAAGAAGTCATGAATTTGACAGGGAGTTGGGAGGCACAAGAGGATTAGAAGTCCAAAGAGGGTTGAATGTTAATCATCAAATTCAATGCTTATGCATTAAAATCTCAAATGATATTTAGAACAAATCAAAGGGAAAGTGTGAGAGATAAAATGAGGGTTTTATTTTTTGGCAACATCAAATGCCAGGTTCCTGTGATATATCTAAGTGGGAGTATCGGGGCATGCCAGCACAGGTCTCTGGGGAAAGACATGGATTTGAAACCCACGCTTGAGCATCACCAGAGTACCTGCAGAAATTGAACCACAGAATTAATATTTTTATTCCTTTACCCACAACAAGATTTCAGAATAGTACCATTTCTCCTGAGGCCTTGTAATGAATACAAAATGTTCTCTCTTAAAGGAGAAGTTTTATGCTCCAATCCATGGAATTTAAGACTTGCTGCATTTCGTATGTACTAATTCTCAATAGTGGGCAGAACCATTGCTGCTCTGAGGTGACCATAGAGCCCTGGGTGAAATCAGATACAAGGATAAAGTGTTACTTCATTGTGCAATCACAGGAAGCTCCAGGGTGAGTTTGGTGGGAGGAAGGTTTGTAGACTATTTTTTTTTAAGTGTTTAAGAGATGCTGAGGATCCATGCAATTATAATTGTATCTGGCTCACTTAATGAAACTGTTACTTAAAATAAGTAACTGAATAAGGTGCTACATCTCTGTGATACTCCCACCTGGGAGCTAGATGTCAGAGGATCAATAGTTCAAAGTTAACCTTAGCTACACAGTGAGTTCCTGGCCAGCCTGAGCTAGGAGAAAACAAATAACAGCAACACATACAGAGTGATAAGACTGTTTATATCCATTGCATACATAGTGACATGCATGACACAGGGTAATGATGTGCATGACCAGACCTCCTGTGATATATTTTTTTTCCAATAGGCAAAGACTCTCTCAAAGCTCTTTTGGAAAAGAAGGATGCTTTGGGCAAGTCACTCAAACACTCCTTGAATTCTTCATCCTGGTGACTTATGTCTACTATTTTATGAGAGGAGAAAAATAATTCAATCACCTTTTGACATTTCTTTATGCGTTTTGTCTTCTAATAATATTCTCTTTCTAATTTATTTGTATTGCTCACTTTCAAATATTTAAGTCTCCTAAAATACCAACTATGTCCTGATCCAAATATACCATGCAAGATAAATGCATTTACTTGTACCTAAAGTTGATAGTATTCTTTAACACTTGAAAAACTTTACAGAGACAAATGTCCTTTCTGAAAGGGACATTTCAAATGTACCTTTTCTAGGACTGCATGCTCCTCTGTCCTACTGAAAACCCAACACTGGCATCTTTCACCACAATAGGGCATCTAGGTGACCACATGGACTTGTGTCTGCTTTTAGAAATAAAAAAAAATGGAGGATTAAATATAGGGGTGTAGAGGTTTTTTTAAGTGTAAGTTCTACTCTCCCCAACAAGTAGAAGTATAAATTTATACAAACATTAAAAATTAAAAAGTCAGGCCTATGTTACTCAGTGTGTTCCCAGGCCCAGTTCTATGGAGCTCCTGGCCTCCATACAATCTAATCTGGGCCTAGCATGTTTTCAGCCTCTGAGACTTGCAGCTGAATAAGTTAACCCTTGCTAGTTTTTTCTGGATGGCTATTTCAGCTCAGCTGTTAGGGCTCAAAACTCCTCTTCAAGCTAATTGTTTAAATATGGCTTCTTTTAGCTCCAGATTGAATTGCTTTGCTTGGTTTTAGAGTAACTCTGGCAGTCTGTTACAATCTGGCACTGTCTCCTTCTCTGGCTCACTCTGTCTTTACCTGTGTCTAGCTTGTTCTCTCTTCAACCTGTTTCTATAAAACTCTCCTGTCAAAACTGTCCCCTTCCTTCTCCCCTGCACTGCTCTCTCCTAAGTAGCCTCCATTTTCTCTCTCTTTGTGTGAGAGTTGGGCAAATCCTATTCTGTCAAATATTTCTCTGATTTATCTCTTTGTCTGACACTCAATTCGACATCATTTTCAAACATGGGTGCTTCCTTCTACAAACTAGCTTTACTTTCATTGTTTGGAATTAAATGTGTATGCTTAAGGACTGGGTCTGTATCCAGCCAGAGGGACTAAAGTTGTGTGCTAAGGGCTGAGCCACACCACGACTAAAAACAATTGTTTTCTTTTTTCAGTAAATAACACAATTTCAAGGTTCAAACAACCTGCAAATATCCTGCAATACCTTCATGTAACCCTGGCACTTGAGAGGTAGAGGCAGAAAGGTCAGGAGCTCAAGGCTCAGTTACACAGGAGTTTGTGACTAATGTTTGCTATATAAGATTCTGTAATCATAAGCAAATAAGCAAATGGAAAACTAGTATAAACTCTTTTTTTGTGTCTAGTAAGAAACAGAGAAATAGAGAAAGAAGGCATTTCTTTGCTATTTTCTGTTCTGTCCCCCCACCAATGTTTTTAGATTAGACTCTTCAGTTGGCTGAGAAGCAGGCAAGGATATTGCCACTCTTAGGACAACAGAGATCATGAGGAAACTGCTTTGCTATTGTGAGTTTGATAATACAAGTTCTCATTGCACATTTCATACACCTCTTCAGCAACCCAATGTGAAGACAGCAAAGCTGGCACATCTTGTCTCCTTTTTACTAACTATTGATCATTTTCATGCTCTTGAGTGGCATCTGTTTCAAGTATTGCAGGCCATCTGCTGAGATCCTGTTCTGAAAATCTGGTGTCTTCAGTGATCACACAGACCACATTCCTCTTCCTACGACATCAAACAACACAAAATACTCCAAACTAAATGTGGCCTTACCTGCATCTACTACACTGGTGGACTTACAGGAGTGGCCTACTGTGTTTCCTGACAGCACACACTTCATAGTCTTATAAGCCTGATAAAATATTTGTCTGTATTTTATTTTTAAGGATCATTATTTTCGATTTTCAAATTTCTTGTTTTTATTTTGTTATTTTTCTTTCATTTTTATTAGTTACTTTATTTATTGACATTTCAAATGTTATCCCCCTTCACAAACCCTCTATCCCCTCCCCCCGGATGTGAAAATTTCCAAAGACAGTTTTTCTTTGTTTTGTTTTCTTTCATTATCTTAAAGATATTGGTCCATTGTTTTGAGACTTACATTGCTGGTGGAAAGTTGTCATGGTCATGCCCACTGTTTTCATTTTCTCTGGCCAAATGCCCATACTTTTTCTTTGTCTTTGGTTTTCAATAACTTGCTTTTAAGAACTCTATGGTGTGATTCTGTCTGTTCTATTGAAGTTTCTTTGAAGTCCTTAAAGTTTCCATGTAATTCTAAGGTTTCAGTCACCAAGTTTTCAGAATGCTTTCCCACTCATCTATCCTATACTGACATCTTTGCCAGGCTGCCTTACATTCTCTCCACAACCACTGTGGGTTTGGATTTATAGATGTGTTCCTAAGCAGCATACAGTTTATTGCAAACCTCTTCCCACATATTTCTTCACTTTGGAAATTGTATTTTTAATCACCAGAAGTGGCTACCATGTTTTTATATATTCTACTTCTTTGTTTATTATGGTCATATTTTACTTTCATTCTTAATCATATTCATTATAATGAAGCTGTCACCAGCTAATTGATTTATTCCCCTTGGTTCAGAGCCAATGTCTACCAGCTAGATTTGCTTTCAGCTGTAGGTAACATTGTGCTCCTTACTCATGCCCTGAGTGCTTAGTTTGCTTGATGCTGACTTCTACATGTTGCATATCTGAATATCTGGATTTTATTGCTTTCTTTTATAGGCTTTTGCCTTGGCTGTAATATTGTTACTTGTATATTAACCAAATATTTCCAAGGTTTGTTTGGAAAAATCTCTAGGGAAGAAAACAAATGCACGTGCTTCATAGGTTAGTCTAGCCATTTGCTGAAATTCTATACTTCCAGTTTTGATGAATCCCAGGTGTTCATAGGGGATTTTCCTAGCATGAATTAAAACTTGAATACATCCCAGTCTTCATACTGTTTTTGAAATGGTCAGTCTTTCTATTTATCTATCATACTTTACAGAAATCTCCTTTATGCATAGAGAACTTTTCATTGGTGACAGAGTCCCAAGCATCCTGTGCAGATTCTGTCCAGAGCCTGTCTTGTAATAATCAAGTCAGAAACTTCCTGGAGACTTACTTTCCTGCAATCACAGCTCCTCTCCTACACATGGCTAGTTCCCAGTGCTGTTCTTGAAATCAGCCCTACTGTGTGCAAAGTGAGTCCACACAGAAACCTGATGCATCTCTGAAACTGCCTCTGCTTCTTTCTTAAGAAGCCTAAACTTGTATGATCCTTGCTGACTGTGTAGTCTCACGCAGCGTTCAGTTGTCCATGGTGGAAGGACAGTAAGGACTTTCCCTTCTCTATCAGGCCATCAGCACTTCCAACACATCCTTTGTCCCATGCTTTATCAACCTATATACCACTCGGAGCCTGATGACGACTTGATTCTCAAAGGCGTGCCCTATGTTGCTTAGAGAACTTTCTAAGTATGATGGGAAGATCCTATTTTATTAACTCATATATTTAAAAAACATGTTTCCTCTCTCGTGAAGGTATCA
>JADRCD010186206.1:0-11498 GCA_019843815.1 Montemys delectorum | reverse complement strand
GGGGGGAGGCAAAAAAAGTTTGTTCTTTTTGTTTTTGTTTGTTTGTTTGTTTGTTTTGGAGGCGAACCTGGGAAAGGGAAAATTTACATGTAAATAAAGAAATTATCTAAAAAAAAAAAATAAGCATATTAAACTGGTAAATTTTCTTGCAGTTTTTAACACATGGTGACCATATATCTATATCTATACATACATATATATGTGTGTGTGTATATATATACATATATATATATATATGTATATATATATATAAAATGTTTAAAAAATCGTTATAATTATTCACCAGTAAATTTTTAATTTATTTTATTTTTATTGGATATTTTATTTATTTACCTTTCCCCTCTAGAAACCTCCATCCCATCCCCTCCCCCCCCTGCTTCGATGAGGGTGCTTAACCATCCACTTCTGCCTCCCTTCCCTTGCATTCCCCTACACTGAAGCATCAACCCTTCATATGACCAAGGGTCTCTCCTCCCACAGATACCTGACAAAGCCATCCTCTTCTATACATGCAGCTGGAGCCATGGGTTGGGTCATTCCATGCATACTCTTTGGTTGGTAGTTTAGTGCCTGGGAGCTCTGGGGGGGTCTGTTCGGTTGATATTGTTATTGTTCTACCCCTTCAGCTCCTTCAGTCCTTTCTCTAACTCCTCCATTAGGGACCCCATGCTCAGTCCAATGGTTTGTTTGGAGCATTCACCTATGTATATGTCAGGCTCTGTCAGAGCCTCTCAGGAGACAGCTATATCAGGCTCCTGTCAGCAAACACTTCTTGGTATCCTCAAGAGTGTCTTGGTTTGGTGCCTTTATATGGGATGGATCCCTAGGTGGGGCAGTCTCTGGTCCACACCCTATCTCCATATTTTCTCTTGTGAGTACTTTGTTCCTCCTTTTAAGAAGGACTGGAGCATCCACTCTTTAGTCTTTCTTCTTCTTGAACTTCATGTAGTCTCTGAATTGTATCTTGGGTATTCTGAGCTTTTGGGCTAATATTCACTTATCAGTGACTGCATACTATGTGTGTCCTTTTGTGACTGGGTTACCTCACTCAGGATTATATTTTCTATGGTAACAACACTCTTCACAATAGTCACAAATAATATAACTTGTCTTGGTGTGACTCTAACCAAGCAAGCGAAAGATTTGTATGACAAGAACTTTTTATCCCAGAAGAAAGAAATCGAAGATCTCAGAAGATAGAAAGATCTGTCATGCTCACATTTAGGCAGGATTAATATAGTAAAAATGGCCATCTTGCTGAAAGCAATCTACAGATTCAATGCAATCCCCATAAAAATTCCAACACAATCCTTCATAGAGTTAGAAGGAGCAATTCTCAAATTTCAAATAACAAAAAACTCAGGATAGTGAAAACTATTCTCAGCAATCAAAGAACTTCTGGGGAAATCACCATCCTAGATCTTAAGCGGGACTACAGAGCAATAGTGATAAAAAACTGTATGGTATTGGTACAGAGACAGCAAGGTAGATCAATGAAATAGAATTGAAGACCCAAAAGTGAACCCATACACCTATTCACTTGATCTTTGACAAAGGAGCTAAAGCCATTCAGTGGAAAAAAGACAGCATTTTTTAACAAATGGTGCTGGTTCAACTGGTGGTCAGCATGTGGAAGAATGCAAATTGATCCATTCTTATATCCTGTGTAAAGCTGAAGTCCAAGTGGATCAAGGACCTTCACATAAAACCAGATGCATTGAAACTAATGGAGGAGAAAATGGGGAAGAGTCTCAAACACATGAGCACAGGGAAAATTTATCTGAATAGAATATCAATGGCTTATGATTTAAGATCAACAATAGATAAATGGGACTTCCTAAAATTGCAAAGCTTCTATAAGGCAAAGGACACTGTCAATAGGACAAAGCAGCAACCAACAGATTGGAAAAAGATCATTACCCATTCTACATCTGATAGAGGGTTAATATCTACTATATACAAAGAACTCAAGAAGTTAGACTCCAGAGAACCAAATAACCCTATTGAATATGGGATACAGAGCTAAGCAAAGAATTCGCAACTGAGAAATATCTAATGGCTGAGAAGCACCTAAAAAAAGTTCAACATCCTTAGTCATCAGAGAAATGTACGTCAAAACAACCCTGAGATTCCACTTCACATCAGTCTGAATGGCTAAGATAAAAACTCAGGTGACAGAAGATATTGGCAATGATTTGGAGAAAAAGGAACACCCCCTCTATAGTTGGTGGGATTGCCAGCTGATACAACCACTGTGAAAATCAGTCTGGCAGTTCTTTAAGTAATTGGACATGAGGACCCAGCTAAACCACTCCTGGGCATATACCCAAAAGGTGTTCCAACATATAACAAGGACAAATGCTCCACTATGTTCATAGCAGCCTTATTTGTAATAGTCAGAAGCTGGAAAGAACCCAGATGTCCTTCAACAGAGGAATGGATACAGAAAATGTGGTACATCTACACAATGAAGTACTACTCAGCTCTTATAAACAATGATTTCATGAAATTCTTAGGCAAATTTTTAATTTTTAATTTTACTTTGTAGGTATATACACACAGTGTCACGTTAAAATTTCTCAGATAAATGAGACTTCAAGTAGAAAAGTTGAAGGGGCACTGTTCTAAGTCAGAGCAAGATAACACTAGAAGCTTCCATCCATTATATTTTCTCTGCTACAATTTAGATCCTTTGTTCAGAGTTGATGCTGTAGGGAAACCTATGTGAGATTATATCTTGCCTCATGGACAGATATCTGAAAATTTGGGATGAGTAACTGACTGTTGTTCAGCATATGTTAAAGCCCCCATCTGTGTAGTTGCAAACACCTAAGCTCCCATTTCTTCTCAGAGACTAGGAACAGATTGAAAAGTAATCCCAGATAATATCTTTTTTTTTTTTTGTCAGAGAGGCCAAATTATAGTATTAGATAAATGACAAGAGAAGACAAGTTTGCTATGCTAAGATCAGGGTCTCAGGAAGGAACATCTTGTGCTCTGATACATGAGAGAAAATTCTCTCAAAAGATTTTCACTTTTTTTGCTAGATACCAGTTACCCTTTTCCCCAAGTTCTGGGAAATGATGTCGTTTTCTCAGTGTATCAGATAAATCTATGTCCTCAGAATTATGTATTAAGGATTTCATGTTACAATCACAATTAGAATAAGTGTAGTGGTTAATACAGAAACATACAACTGTTCAAGGTACTGTGTTGCGAGAAATATTAAAAAATGACTGGCAAGTTCCTGTGCTACTGCTGCCAACTTTCTACCCCAGCGTGGTCCTGCCAGCTCTTCAGCAGGACCAGAGCTCCAGAGTTCTCTTCACTTCTTGCCAGCCCCACGCAACAACGACTGTCCAACCCACAGTCAGCCACCACAGCACCCATTTAACTCAGTTAAAACAAAACTCTAGAAGCTTATAATTAACAAGTCAGATTTATGTATTAATAAATTCTCAATTCACAACATGCCAATACAATAATTTCAGAACCAATTGATAATGATAAAATCTTCCCACTTAGATTAGAAAAAATATCCCAATTATTCTATCCTTTATAATATCATAATTACCTGTGTCTATTTAAAGCCACACTGGTTCTTCTTCCTGTCTGTCCAGTTCCCAGATGTTCTCTGTCTCTGAAACTCTTAGCTCTGTCTCCTTTTTCCTGTCCAATCACAGGCCTCCTGCTGCACTAAAATTTTACTGTTATTAGATAGGGCAAATCCTGACACAGTACTGGGAATAAGTGTCCATAGAGTTCTCAGCAAAGAATAAGATATCTTCTCCACATATCCTCCCTCTGTGAGTTCAGAGAACATCAAGGAAGAAGATGGCAGAAAGAATGTAAGAGCCAGAGGTCTGGAAGGATTGAGGCACAGTTGTTTTCTGAACCTTTTTACTCATGTGTTGATGGTAGATGTGGTTGCCTGTACCAGACTGTTACAACATTTAGTAGGTCAACATTCTAGTATAGAGGAGGAGGGGCTCATTAGCTTCCTCACTAGCTGAGAAACCTTACAAATAAGCAAGGCCATGAACTGAAAAATCCAAATAGCCCTAGAGATGTTTCAAACTACAACCTTTAACTATGTCTTCTAAGTAGTTTGACAACTTACAAAAGGAAACATGGCCTAGTAAAGAACTAAATATCAGACTTAGAATAATAATATTTTAGATAGTTGTTTAATAAGAAGTCTCAAGAATATATGTAAAATATTGTGAACTGGGCGTAGAAATACCCCCTAAGTTATGTGAGCTGAGCTCAACATAATTTAAACAGAACATTACAAACTCATGGTGCATTTTGAATGTGATTTTCTCTCTGTGATTTATGTGTTTGAACAATTAATCCCACTGATAGTATTGTTTGGGAAAATTGTAGAAACTTTAGGAAGTAGGTTCTTGTTAGGGAAAGTAGGTCACTGGAGTGGGCTTTGAGGTTTTACAGTTTGGCTCCACTTTCCCTTCTCTCTCTGCTTCCTGTGTGTGTATGAAACATATCTAACAACTTGACAGCCCATCCTAACATGTTTCTTTCTGCCATGAGGGACTGTAGCTTCTTTGAAAGAACAAGCCAAAGGGCCTCCTCCTCTGGTCAAGTTGGTTTGTGAGGTATTTGGTCATAGCAATGAGACAAGTCATTATCATACATGGAAATAAAGAAAAGTTTCAGGTCATATTCTTACCCACTGAGTCAACTCTTCAGCCCTTAAAGAATACATTTATGTCATTCTCACTGACAGTGATGTAAACACGTCATACAAAAATACCATCAAATCAAATCTTGCCAATAGTTGCAATAGCTGAATGGCATAAATCAGCATGATCAAAAATCATGAATATCAATACTTATAAAGTAAGTTTTTGAATTTTGGCATCTGATCTTGAGAGATAACTTTATTATGAATGAAGGTGACCTTATTCTCTGATAGATGCAGTTGTGAAAATCCTAGAGAACACACTTTATAGTAAAATTTTGAAAACTTTCCCTAGTATATACAGAGAGAAGCCAATATTTTATATAATTCTACCTTATATTGCACTGGAAATCTTAGCTAATTCCATAATACAATAAATACAATAAAAGATATAATAAGACTGGTAATGGGACAGAAGAAAGCAGATTTTACTTTGGGAATTTAATCAGTGTAGAGGAATTTTAATCCAGCAACATGGCTGCTCTGATCTCATCCAAAGGCCTTCTAGGTCTGTGTAATCTTGATAAAATGTAGGCATGACCTTAGTACACTCCTTCTAATCCCCCAAAGAGGAGGAAAGATTTGACAGAATAAGTCGGAGATAGGATACACCAAACTTTAAGGAGAAAAGCCTTTTAAGAGCAGTGTAAGGAGTTAGAGTGGGTCAGTTCAGTTGTGTGGAGTTTCCTTCAGTTCAGTCAGTACAGTTCAGTGCAATGGGATTGAATTAGTTCAGTCAGTTGGAAAGCAGTGGAGTTGAGTTCATTCCTGAATTCATAAAGTTTAGTGCAGGTCAGAAGAGGCAGTTGAAGCCAGAGAATAAGAAGAAGCCAGAAGATTTGAACAAATTACCAGAGTTAGTCTGAGGCCATTTCAGTGAGAAGTCAGATTGAATCAGTCAGATTGGAGAGGAGTTTAAGCCAGAAGAGCTGAGTTGAACCAGCAGCCAGAGTTTATAAAGAACTAGAAAGGATGAGCTTATTTAATATTAACCCTCCAAGGTGAAAATTATATCAGGCAAATAAAAGATATTTTTATAATTAAGAAGCCAACCAAAGCCTAAAGAGTCCTTCCATCACTAGACAGAATATATATATATATATATATATATATATATATATATATATATATATATATGTTAAAATATATATATAACAATGAAATAAAATGGCATGAATCTGTAGAAAGAAGAGTTTGGAGGAGTATATGGAATACTTTCAAATGATAAAAGGGAAAGGATAAATGTTATTATTCAAAGATAAAAGGTGATATAATGGGCACTGAGGAAATTCTAAGAATCATTAGGTCTTCCTTTAAAAACCTGTACTCCACAGAATTGGAAGATCTAAAAAAAAATGTATAATTTTCTTGATAGATACCACCTACTAAAGTTAAATTAAGATTAAATGAACAATTTAAATAGTCTTATAACCCCCAAGGAAATAGAAGTATTTATAAAAAGCCCTCAAACTCAAAAGAGCCCAAGAGCAGACATTTTAACATAGTGTTCTACTAGACTTTCAGAGAAGAGCTCCTCAAATTATTGCACAAAATTAAAACATAAAAAATTCAAATTATTTTTATTAGATATTTTCTTTATTTACATTTCAAGTGATATCTCCTTTCCCCATTTTCCCTCAAAAAAAAAAAATCTATTCCCTCCCCCGGTTCACTAACCTACACTCTTCTCTCCTACTTCCTGACCCTGGCATTCCCCTACACTGGGGCATATAGCCTACACAGAACCAAGGGCCTCTCCTACCATTTGTGATCGACTAGGCCATCCTCTGCTACATATGCAGCTGGAGCCATGAGTCCCAACATGTGTACTGTTTGGTTGGTGGTTTAGTCCCTGGGAGCTCTGAGGATGCTGGTTAGTTCATATTGTTGTTGCTTCCATGGGAAATTGTTTTAAACAGTCACAGTCATACTGATACTCAAACTATATAAATATTCAACAAAGAAAATTACAAACCAACTTCCACTATATATATATATATATGTATATATATATATATATATATATATATATATATATACAAATACTCAATAAAATATTCTAAAACTCAATCAAAGAACACTTCAAAAGCATCATTCTCCATGATCAAGATCATAATTCAACATTCAAAATTCAATAATGTAATCCACCATATAGCCAAAACAAAAGAAACAAACATGTTTCATTCATTAGATGCTGAGAAAGCCTTTGACAAAGTCCAACAGCCCTTCAAGATAAAAGTGTTGAGAAGAGTAGGGATATAAATCATACCTAAACATAATAAAATCAATTTACAGCAAGCTGACAACCAACATTAAGTTAAATGGAGAGAAACTCAAAGCAACTCAACTAAAATCAGGAACAAGACAAGGCTGTCCACTCTCTCCATATCTATTTAATGTAGTACTTGAAATTCTAGCTAGAGCAATGAAACAACTGAAGGAGTTCAAAGGATAGGGATTAGAAAGAAAGAAGTCAAAGTATTGCTAATCCCAGGTGATATGAGAGTATATATAAGTCTACCAGGAAATGTTGAGGACCCTGAAAGAGGGTCATGAGTAAGGGGTGAATAAGATGCTTGAAAGAATGACTCATGCCCTTCTGACCTGAGCCTTCTGCTGGGGAAGATCACCAGCTTTCTGCTCCTCTGAAGAAACCATAGTCTGAAGGCCTCCCAGGGGAACAGTGACACACTGGACAACAAGTTAACTGTTCCTCTGAAGACTCAACAGTCTGAAGGCCTCCCAAAAGAGCCACAGTAACCAGGATAAAAGGGCTCCCATGAGACTTCAGCAACTCAGGGACACAGGAGGCAGGCTCCAGAAAGAGACACCCAGACCAGCTAACACTAGAGATAACCAGATGGTGAGAGGCAGGCACAAGAACATAAACAACAGAAACCATTATACTTTGGTACCAGCAGAACTGAGTTCTCCCACCACAGCAAGCCCTGGGTATACCAATATACCTGAAATTCAGGAATTGACCTAAAATCTTATCTCATGAAGATTATAGAGTCTTTGAGTAGGATATAAATAACTCTCTGAAAGGACTACAGGAAAACATAGGGAAACAGGTAGAAGTCCTTAAAGAGAAAAAACATAAATTACTTAGAGAAATACAAGAAAACACAATCAAACAGGTGAAGGAACTGAATAAAGTAATCCAAGACCTAAAAGTAGAAATAGAAAGAATAAAGAAAAGACAAATCAAATAAACCCTTGAAATGGAAAACCTAGGAAAGAGGTCAAGAATTACAGATGTAAGCATCACCAACAGAATACAAGAGATAGAAAAGAGAATCTCAGGTGTAGAATATAGCATAGAAGATATTGACACAATGGCCAAAGAAAATTCAAAACATAGAGCATCCTAACCCAAAACATCCAGGAAATCCAGGACATAATGAAAAAACAAAATATAAGAATAATAGGAATATATTCCCAGCTATAATAGTGAAGATTCTCAGTTAGTAGTAGATTCACTAATAATAGCGAAGATTCCCAGCTCCAGGGACCTGAAAACATCTTCAACAAAATCATAGAAGAAAACTTCCCCAACCTAAATAAAGAGATGGTCATAAATGTACACGAAGCCTACAGGACACAAAATATATTGGACAAGAAAAGGAAATCCACTGATCACATAATCAAAACACTAAATGCACAGAACAAAGAAAGAATATTAAAACTTGTAAGGGAAAATGCTAAGTAACATATAAAGGTAGACTTATCTGAATTACACTAGACTTCTCAACAGAGACCCTAAAATCCAGAAGAGCCTGGATAGAGGTCATGCAGATCCTATGAGAACACAAATGCCAGCCCAGCTACTATACCCAGCCAAACTCAATCAGAATAGATGGAGAAATCAAAATATGACAGGAGAAAACCAAATGTAAACAGTATCTACCTACCAATCCTACAGGGGATTCTAGAAGAAAAACTCCAACACAAGGAGGGTACCTACATCAAAGAAAAAACAAAACATTCATAAACTCACAAGAAAGCAAAACAGAGAAAATCACATGTACATAATGCCCCCTTCAACAACAAACATAACAGGAACTAACAATCATCTGTCTTTAATATCTCTCAATATCAACAGACTCAATTACCCAATAAAAAGACATAGGCTAACAGACTGGATATGAAAACAAGATCCAGCATTTTGCTGCATACAAGAAACACACCTCAAGAACAAAGACAGACACTACATCAGCGTAAAAGAGAGACATAACAACAGAAACTGAGGAAATTAAAAAAAAAATCATCAATCCTCTACTATATACCTTCTTCCAGTACATTCAATCCCACCCTGTATAGTCCTTGATTGGTGGTTTGGTCCCTGGGAGCTCTGAGGGTACTAGTTAGTAATTGTTGTTCGTCCTAAGGGGCTGCAAACCCATCAGCTCCATAGAACCTTTCTCTAACTCCTTCATTGGGGACCATGTACTCAGTTCAGTGAATGGCTGTGAGCCTCTACATCTGTATTAGTCAGGTATTGTCAGAGCCTCTCAAGAGATAGCTATATGCTTGTCCTTCCTTCAGTCTCTGCTCCATAGTTAATCTCTGCCACTCCTTCTGTGTGTGTTTGGTTCCTCTTTTTAAGAAGGAATGAAAATGTCCACCTCTTGGTCTTCCTTCTTCTTAAGTTTCTTGTGGTTTGTGGGTCGTTCTTCAATAGGAGTAAAGGACCTCGGCCTTGTGAAGGTTTTGTGCCCCAGTGTAGGGGAATGCCAGGGCCAATAAGTGGGAGAGGGTGGGGAGGCAGGCATGGGGAAGGGGGAGGCAAAAGGAGTTTGTTCTTGCTTTTGTTTGTTTGTTTGTTTGTTTTGGAAGGGAAAATGGGAAAGGGAAAATGTACATGTAAATAAAGAAAATACCTAATAATAATAAAAAAAAAATCATCAGATCCTGCTACAAAAGCCTATACTCAACACAACTGGAAAATCTAGATGAAATGGATAATTTTCTGGACAGATCCCACATACTAAATTTAAATCAAGAGCAGATAAACTAACTAAGCATGCTCACATCTCTGAGGAAATTGAAGAAGTAAATAAAAACCTCCCAACCAAATAAAGCCCAGGGCCAGATGGCTTTAGTGTAGAATTTTACCTGACCTTCAAAGAAGCACTAATACCAATGTTCTCAAACTATTCCCTAAAATATAAACAGAAGGAACTCTGCCTAATTCATTCTATGAAGGCACAATTGCTCTGATACCTAAACCACACAAGGATCCGATGAAAAAGAGAACTTCAGACCAATCTCGCTTATGAATTTTGAAGCAAAAATACTCAGCAAAATTCTTGCAAAATGAATACAACAACACACCAATGCAATCATTCCACATGGTCAAGTAGGCTTCATTCCAGGGATGAAAGGTTGGTTGAATATATGAAAATCCATTAAAGTAAGCCACTCAAATAACAAACTCAATAATATAAGCAAACTCAAATAAAAAAAATCACATGATCATCTCATTAGATGCTGAAAAACCATTAGACAAAATATATCACCACTTCATGTTAAAAGCATTGGTGAGATGAGGAATTCAAGGCCCATACCTAAACATAATAAAAGAAATGTACAATAAACCAACAGCCAGTATCAAATTAAATGAAGAAATACCTGAAACAATCTCACTAAAATCAGGGATTAGACAAGGATGCCCATTCTCCTTTTACCTATTCAATATAGTACTCGGAGTCCTAGGTAGAGCAGTAAAATAACAAAAGGTGATCAAGGGGATACAAATTGGCAAAGAAGAAGTCAAGGTATCACTATTTGTAGATGATATGATAGTATATATAAGCAACCCCCAAAATTCTACCAGAGTATTTCTACAGCTGATAAACAATGTCAGCAAAGTGGCAGGATATCTTAGCTTATTATTGTCAAGTATTAAGTGATCCTAGAAAGTAAGAACATCATTGAGCCATTACCTTTTCTCTTGATACAAGACTTTTCTATCCCCAGCCTCTATTTGGGTCACAAACTTAGTGGCTTAACAACAGAAATTCCTTTGTCATAGATCAAGAGCTTCAATCTATTATCAGTGAGTTAGTACATGTGGTTCATTCCCTTGGTTTTGTGGGAGCAGAATATCTTCTGTCTTTCTCTTTTAGCTTCTGATGGAAAACAGCATTTATAGGGACAATATCTCCATCTCTGCCTTCTTGTTTACTGTGTGTGTTTGTGTGTTTGTGCACATATGCATGTACATATAGTTTTATGTTTAGATAAGAACTTCAGTCATATTGGACTAGTAATTCATAATACTCTATGAGAGCTTTTTCTCATCATCATTTCAAAATGGTCATATTTCAAAATAATACTATATATTATATAAATCTTGATTTGCCATTTTAGTCTATCAAGAATGTAAGTAGGCATGTACTTAAACTACCGGTATGCCTTATACAATATGAACTCATAGAATAATAGGGTTACCTTAATTATACATACTTAAATAAGTAATAATCAATACTTTCACATATATAAACATATGCTCACATACATCTGAATGCCTTTCATGTTTATAGGTATATCTCTCATAGTTATACCTAAACATGTGTGAAGTCTCAATGAACTTTCATATTGCATATAATATACCTTAATTGAGAGCCATAAATATTTTAATTAAGTGTTTTAATATAAGCCTAAGCTCATTTACATAATCCAAATAGCTCACCTTTTTCTGCATTCACTTAAACCTGTTTTTGTGTTCCTATGTACACTTAAGTGAGTAAAGTTAGGGGTTAATGCTTCCAGCTTCAGCTACTAGTCTCAG
>JADRCD010186205.1:0-11776 GCA_019843815.1 Montemys delectorum | reverse complement strand
CTCATTGCATCCTGGATTTCCTGGATATTTTGGGTTAGGAGCTTTTTGCATTTTGTGCTTTCTTTGACTGTTGTGTCCATGTTTTCTATGGTATCTTCTGCCCCTGAGATTCTCTCTTCTGTCTCTTGTATTCTGTTCGTGATGCTTGCATCTATGGCTCCTGATTTCTTTCCTAGGATTTCTACCTCCAGAGTTGTCTCTCTTTGTGATTTCCTAACTGTCTTTACTTCCATTTTTAGGTCCTGGATGGTTTTGTTCAGTTCATTCACCTGTTGGGTTGTGCTTTCCTGTAATTCTTTAAGGGATTTTTGTGTTTCCTCTTTAAGGACTTCAACTTGTTTACTTGTGTTCTCCTATAATTTTTTAAGGTGTTTTTGTGTTTCCTCTTTAAGGCTTGAACCTGATTACCTGTGTTCTCCTGTATTTCTTTAAGGGAGTTTTTCATGCTTTTCTTAAATTCCTCTGTCACCATCATGAGACATGATTTTAGATCCAAAACTTGCTTTTCTGGTGTTTTGTGGTATCCAGGACTTGCTGTAGTGGGAGTACTAGGATCTGATGAACCCATGTAGTCTTGGTTTCTGTTGGTAAGATTCTTGCATTTGCCTTTCGCCATCTGTTGTTCTCTGGTGTTAGATGTTCTTGCTATCTATGGCTGGAGCTTGTTCCTCTTGTGTGTCTGTAAGCCTGTGTCAGCACTTCTGAGAGATCAGCTCTCCTCAGGTATGACCTGAGTCTCTGGGTTGGAGCACTCCCCGAAGACAAGCTCTCTGCTTGCTGGGAAGGGACAGAGATAGCTGTGGATATGCAGAACCTCCTCCTAGGTGAAGAAGGAGGTAGACAGGATCTTGTACCGGCTGCCCTGCCACTTCTAAGGCCTGTATATAAACGCATTTTTGACAATAATGACATCACTATGTAACATAAATGCTCATTAGGAATTTAATAATAATTTACAATATCTTGTGTGTCCAACCCATCCAAAAATCATGAAGTTGAAGAAAGTGTTTTCGCTACAACAGAACTAGAATACTTAGTGATCAATAGAAACCCAATGCCATCTTTGAGCCCTCCATTCTGGTATTGATTGCTGCTTAAGGAAACATGAAAGGCACATGTACTTATGGTTCTTCTAGACCAGTGTTCCTCAAAGACTTCTATTGCACTTCCAATGAGAGCTCCTGTGATGGTTTGTATATGCTCATCCCAGGGAGAGGCACTATTAGAAGGTGGTCCTGTTGGAGTAGGTGTGTTACTGTGGGCTATAAGACACTCATTCTAGTTGCCTAGAAGCAAGTATTCTGCAAGCAGCCTTCAGATGAAGATGTAGAACTCTCAGCTCCTCTTGGACCATGCCTGCCTAGATGCTGCCATGTTCCTGCCTTTATGATAATGGACTGAGCCTCTGAAGCTGTAAGCCAGCCCCAATTAAATGTTGTTCTTATGAGAGTTGCCTTGGTCATGGTGTCTGTTCACAGGAGTAAAAGCCTAACTAAGACAGCTCCAGAGCAGGGAAGATTAACATATGATTCTTCTATAATTTTGTTGAAGATATTTACTTGCCCTTTAAGTTGGGAGTCTTCATTCTCTTCTATACCTATTGTCCTTAGGTTGGTCTTCTCTTTGTGTCCTGGATTTTCTGGATGTTTTAGGTTAGGAGCTTTTTGCTTTTTACATTTTCATTGACTGTTGTATCAATGTTTTCTATGATACCTTCTGCCCCTGAGGTTCTCTCTTCTATCTCTTGTATTCTCATGATGATGCTTGTATCTGTGACTCCTGATCCCTTTCATAGGTTTTCTAACTCCAGGATTGTCTCCCTTTGTGATTTCTTAATTGTTTCTAGTTCTATTTTTAGATACTGGATGGTTCTGTTCATTTCCTTTGCCTGTTTGATTGTGTTTTCCTGTAGTTCTTTAAGGGATTTTTGTGTTTCCTATTGAAGGGCTTCTAGCTGTTTAAATGTGTTCTCTTGTATTTTTCTGAGGGAGTTATTTGTGTCCTTCTTAAAATCCTTTACCATCTTCATGAGACGTGCTTTTAGATCTGAATCTTACTTTTCTGATGTTATAGTGTGTCCAGAACTTGCTATGCTGGGAGAATTGGGTTCTGATTATGCCAAGTAAGCCTGGTTTCTGTTGCTTATGTTCTTATGCTTGCTTCCTACCAACTGGTTGTCTCTAGTGCTACTTGCCCTGGTTATATCTGACTGGGATGTGTCCTTCCTGTGATCCTGGTTGTTTCAGAACTCCTCAGAGTCAAGCTGTCTCTGGGATCCTGTGATTCTGGGATCCTGTGATGCTGTGATCTTGGGTGTGTTAGAGTACCTGGGAGAAGAGCTGTTGTGGGACTGGCTGTGAAGTTTCTGTCCAAGGCCTGCTCAGGGCACTGGCCTGAAGGAACTTGTGCCACTGGACTGGAGGAGTTCCTGTGCACCTGAGTCCCACTGGTCCCAGTTATTCCTGGTGTTGGGATAGATGTTATGTCCTTGTCATGTCACCTCTGATCCTATGATCGTATGTCAAATTTTCTGAGGAGCCCCGAGACTGATTTCCAGAGTGGTTGTAACAACTTGCAATCCAACCAGCAATGGAGAAGTGTTCCTCTTTCTCCACATTCTCCTCAGCATCTGCTGTCGCCTGAGTTTTTCATCTTAGCTATCCTGACTGGTGTGAGGTGGAATCTCAGAGTTGTTTTGATTTGCATTTCCCTGATAACTAAGGATGGTGAACATTTCTTTAAGTGCTTCTCAGCCATTCAGTATTCCTGAGTTGAGAATTCTTTGTTTAGCACTGTACCCATTTTTTGTCAGAGGGTTATTTGGTTCTCTGCTGTCTAACTTCTTGCATTGTTTGTATATAATCGATATTAGCCTTCTATTGGATGTAGGACTAGTAAAGGTCTTTTCACAATCTGCTGGTTGCCATTTTGTTCTGTTGACAGTGTACTTTCCCTTACAAAAGCTTTGTATGAGGTCTCATTTGTCAATTCTTGATCTTAGAGCATAAGCTATTGGTGTTCTGTTCAGGAAGTTTTTCCCTGTGCCCATGTGCTTAAGGCTCTTCCACACTTTCTCTTCTATTAGTTTCAGTATATCTGGTTTTATGTGGAGGTCCTTGATCCACTTGGACTTGAGTTTTGTACAAGGAGATAAGAATGAATCAATTTGCATTCTTCTACATGATGACCACCAGTTGAACCAGCACCATTTGTTGAAAATGCTGTCTTTTTTCCACTGGATGGTTTTAGCTCCTTTGTCTAAGATCAAGTGATCATAGGATTGGGGTACATTTCTGGGTCTTCAATTCTATTCCATTGATCTACCTGCCTGTTACTGTACCAATATCATGCAGTTTTTATCACTATTGCTCTGTACTATGAGTTGAGGTCATGGATGGTGATTTCCCCCAGAAGTTCTCTTATTGTTGAGAAAAGTTTTCACTATCTTGGGTTTTTTATTATTACAGATTTTTTTTGCAAATTGCCTTTTCTATCTATATGAAGAAGTGACTTGGAAGTTTGATGATATTTGAACTGTGTGCTAAATAAAAGAAGTGGACAAAGCAATATGAATCACGAGAATATGTATATTGTAGACATGAGGGAAAGTAAGTGAGAATTCCTAAGAGAAAGGTCTGAGAATTTTTGAAGAACAGTAGAAAAATCCATTCAATAAAGCAGGTAGACAGTGGGAGTAGAGTTCCATGCGGACTTGGTGGGGATGTGGGCAGTAGGAGCCTACAGGAATTTGGAATAGAATAGGAACAGATAGCTCCAACTAAGTTCTTTCTGTATTAGACATGTACTATCAAAAGTGTGTAAACTCAATGTCAGTGGGGTGCTCAGCCACAAATGTAACATCTGTATCTGCATTCCCCAATCCATGAAAGGCTCTGAACCTTCACAAAAGAGGAAGGAGTAAGAGCCTAAGAACTATATGTTAGGAAGGACCAGAGTGAAGCAATACCTCTGTACTCTACAGGACCACTTCACTCAGGAACTCAGCAGTCCTATCTGCTGTACAAGACCTGGTCAAGAACAAACCAGTAAGCATTTTATCATAGAGGGGGAGGAGCTCATTAGCCCTAATCCCTAGCTGGAGATGCATTGACAGTGGAGGGCTTCTTTGGGAGACAAGGTCTGTTTCCTTTAAGAATGTGGCTCCTGAAGGCTAAATGTCCAAGCATGTTCCAATGGATGGCCTCAAACCCAAGGAATACAGCCTGGACTTTGTTTCCAAGCCTGAGAGAAGGTATAGGCATCTAGGAGCCACCTCTGAGGCACGGAAGGAAAAGACAGACAGAGAAGGGGAAATTGTACAGGGAGCTGACCAGAGTCCATGAGACTAAGCCTGTGTTATCCATGACCTGCATGTGGATACTTAAGCATTAGCAAGCATTCCTGTATATATTAATGAGTCTGGAAAAATAGCAGAGATTTGGGTCAGAGGAGAGAAACTTTAGTGAACATTTTAAGTATTTACGTAAAAATAGGAGTGACCACGGGCTTCTGTTGTGTTTGTTAATGTAACCCATAAGACAAGACAGAATTATTCATATTATCTTATTAACACCAATAAATCCAAAGACTATCTGTGTAGAATTGTAAATCAAAGAACTAGGACTTAAAAACATTGTCTTTAATATGAAGAAGACTGATAGGTTTTCATCCATCCTTCTTTCTTTAAGCTTTTCTTGGTGGTGAGGGAAGTCTTTGGAAAGCTTATGGACCAAGTATTGCAATGACAACACAGATATGTGACTGTGCTACAGCCAGGGTGTGGAAATCTTTTTTCATGTCCTTTATAGGATATTTGTGCCATATATTGCAATGAATCTTCTAACTTTGTACAGTCAGTTATCATCTAACTTATAGAATAAATTTTAAAGATCAAAGATTGTGTACTCTCAGTTTCACTTTATAATAGGTTCAAACTCAGTTGCTCAAGTATTTCACAATGCAGCCAAGTCACAAGCCTGCCACCAGGATAATGATTTGGGTTATTTAGGAAAATCTCTCATGTTATCACACTCTCCCTAGATTTACTAAACTAACAGCATAAGTTTATCAGGTATGTAATTTTTAAAGTACCAAAACTGGCCACTCTTAAGACTTAATATCTATGTACTCAAAAATCAAAATCCTGACTTTCATTAGTATGCAACTAATCCATTTCCCTGCCATTTATGTTCAAAGCAGATATTATTTTGAATATAATTCTTATTTGTATAAACTCAGAAAATAGCCTAAACACACCCCTCCAAATGTTATTATTCTGGAATTTCTATTGCTATTTTTGAATACATTTTCTTCCTTTCTTCCTGTAGTCTTTATAACTATTTTTTTTTCACGAGATCCTTCTGTGGAATAAAGCATATAAGCACATAAAATCTTACATTTGCTGGAAGGAATGAGAAGAAAAGAATTATTGGAAGTCACACACACACTTCTCAATTGTGGTTCAGACAGCTTACAAATGCTTACTCAACTCATTTTAAATCTACCCTTCTGGATGTGCTTACCTCCAGGGTTATCTGCTGCTTGGGTGACATTACAAAGTCAGGCCAGATCAGTGTCCAGTTGAACAGTTTACTCCGTGACATTATTCTATCACCCACACCTTCTTCTCAGCCTGCACAGGATCCTCACTACATACCATGCAATAGCAGTGGGCACCTTCTGGCACTGCTTTCATTCTCTTCTTGAATGCAGGTCATGGGAACTCCAGGGAGCAGCTAGTGCAGCTTTCATGTGACATCCAAGCAAATATCATCCCCCGTGGAAAGTAAAAGAAAGCATTCTTACAAAGCACCAATACTACAGTTTGCTATGTTGGCGTTATTACTCACTCTACAAAATGTTATTCTGAAAGTGAATTATATTTTATAAATATAAAGAAAACCATATATTTTTAATACTAGTTTAATTTTGGAATCATATCCTTACACTCTATTTCAACATCTTACCTTTCCAGTGTTTTATATTTGAGTAATAAAGTTTAATCATATTTTCTAAAGCTTTTAGGACATTATTTTAAAGTAGCAAAAATAATGAAATGTAAGCCTAATTTCATGTTCAATACCTTTTATGGGGATTTGTGCAGCTCTGTCTTTTTTTTTTTAATTAAGGCGATTTCCAGCAGTCATTTCTAACTTCTGTGGCATCTCCCTGCAAATTCTAACCACTTTCCTGCTGTACTGAGGTTCATTTGTGTCATTCAAATCTTTGCTCTTTAAATATCCACTTATAAATTTATTATGGCAATATATTCATATCTTTACATTTAATCTGAAACTTCGATAACAAGCAGGAGATGGAATAGATGAGTAGCAGACATACTTGACAAAGTTAAAATGCTCTGCTGTCGGGTCGAAGTGGACTATTACAGTGACAGAGGAGAATTTTAATTTTGTCCAGTTCTTCCTTCCCCGTTCCCCCATCATTGTTCCTCTCCAGATTGCTAGGAAACCTTTGATAAAAGATCCAGAGTTTAAGTGTCCAACATCCACATGAAAATGTGTTGGGGGTGTTTTAAAATCATAGCTTTTGAATGACACAGATGAACTTCGCTGCTGTGCTGCTGCAGTGCAGATTTATCATTTCGTTAATTAAGAAGAGTTTTCCAATAGTAACTCCAGAAATTGCCTCTGGAATATCATTAATTAACAATCCTGCTTCAATCATGGAAGGGAGGGGGAAGGGTAAGCAAAACTGACAAGAGTAGTAACTATTAAAATATACTCACATACACACACTGGAATGCACATATGCATACACATACCCACACTCACAAATCAATACACACACATGCACATATACACACATATACATGTACACACACACACACACACACACACACACAAAACCTGGAATTTGCCAAGCAAACTTGTATAGGGGACAGGAGTTACTTAAAGCAAGTATTATCAGGCCAACAGAAAAATAACAAATAAATCCAATTTGCAGCATATAACCTATCTTGGTTATCAGTCCTTGTGTGAGTTTCTAAATAAAGTCAACAGTTGGGAAACTAGTTATCCAAACTAAATTATTTACCATGCTGTTTAGAATTTGAGAGGTGTTTTATTCTTTGTCTTTTCTTTTTTCCATGATGTGTGTTTCCTTTCTAGAGAAGAAGAAAACAAGCATAAGCCCCCCTCCCCCCCTAGTTTTCTTATTTGTTGAGTATCCAGGTAACAAACTACTTAAAATCAGCCAAACAAAACTTGATAATTGGCCCCTATCCCCATCTGAGCCACAGAAGTATGTAACCATAGCAACCTGTCATTTAGTGCAGACCACCTCATGTACCTTTCAGAATTTAAGTCTGTGAGAATCTCCATTCCTAAGTAGAATTATCGTGCTGGGAGCATTTTGCTCTTTACTGTAAAGTAAGTCTGAAGCCAGGCTCTCAGATAGTTCTCAACAAGGTGTTCAGGTAAGGAAGAAGCTCGGCAGCCAGGAAAAATGCAAATCTGACCACAGATCTAAAGCTCTTTCTAGAAAGGATTGAGCAGGAATGGAATCTATGAAGGACAACCATTGGTACCATGCTGGCTAACAGTGGCTTGCTGAAATCTAAGTGTCCTTAGGATCATCCTTTGACAGAGAAGAAGCAGAGCATTCTACTGAACCCTTGCTCAATGTTAAAGGCACTGAGTTTTGCAATCACCTGGCAAATATTTATTGATGTCAGCTTGACAATTAAACCTCATCAGAAACTCATTTTTGTGCATTTCATAATACTTCAAAAAGAAAAAGTGGAGGGCTCACTTAAACTCACTGGAAACAATCTTACAGAATCTTTTTTTGTTTGTTTGTTCCAAATTAGTAAAAGTTTGAAAAGTTGATCCCTTATCAAAGAGAGTTCTTTAATTTAACCATTAAAACACTGATAGTTCCGGTTTAAAATTATAATGAGTTTTAATCATTATTAAAAAAAATGTGTTTCCACTACTGTAATTTTATACAATACTATCACAGATAGAAACACTGATAAGGGAATAGCTCAATGGTGAGGCTCGAAAGAATGAACTAAACTCTGAAAGAGGTGTTGGTGTTGGATTTTCTTTGTAGTCTTCCCATCAAGGGGCTTTAATAGGTGTCCAGAGGAAATCAAGAATGGATTTTTTGTCCTTGATAGTTAACATGCTATCTGATTTGTATTTCTACCTTGCTGCTGTGTAGGGATCTTGTGAACTGTGACTAACACTTTTATCTGTGTACATGAAACCACAATGATAATTCTATAACCCCTGCTGAAGCCAATGAATGCATATGTTGAGTACCTATTGTGTGAACATAGCTCTGCAAAGAGCTGAGGTGCACACTGAGGAGCAGCACCTGGCTTACTATGAAACTGATGCTTGTTTCCTTTAAGAATCCCCCAGTGTGGAATTTTAAACTGATAGCATTATTTTTCTTTAAAATCATTCTAACGTATTATGAGCCTTAGACTCCCTTAGATGAACCTCCCTACTATGCTCCACGGTGGCTGAATGGAAGCACCTTATAACTTGGTCCACATTTATCCGCAGGAACTATTTGTAACAAAAGTAGTAAGGAAAAGCTGACTCTCATTGAATACTGAAAGAGAAATAATAATGTGGCAAGAAAGCACTGGTGATTAAATGTGAGACTGTGAGGACGTAAAGAAATCTATATTAGATATCCACAGTTAAGATTTTAACTGTGTTTTGTCTGGATTGGTTAATATTGTGTTGATAAGTTTTTCACATTAAAATAATATCAGGAGAATAAATTATGCTTATATAATAAATAGAGAATTTTACTCATAACAGCTAATTTGTTGACTACAATACTTTTGTTGTACAGTGTCTGAAAACTAATATGAACATTAAAAAAGCTTTACACACATGATCAATAGAGCGGAGTTACAAGGCAGTTGTCATGACTCTCTACATCATATAGAGAAGTCTAAACTCTAGTAAAATTAAATAACTTTCCAAAAGCTGTATCACTTGTAACAATCTCATTAGAAAACATACTATTTGGCTTATACATAAGTGGTAAGGTTAGAACCTTCAGTTGAGATAAAGTTTCATAAGACCTACTTATGGCTGAATGGAAGCACCTTATAACTAAAATGTTCATGTGTTTGCTTGAATGACACCACTTATAGGAGATTACCACCAATAAGTCCCCTGGTGACAGATCCTGTTATGCACACTACACTCCTAACTGTGGAGGATCAGCTTAGGTGATCAATACTTTGGGGTCAGACTGTGGTATATTTCAAGTTACAGATTCCTTTGGACACATAGTGAGTCCTTATTTCAAAATGCAGAGCAAAAACTCGTCATAAATTAGAGCAATATTTAGATCTACATGTGTTTTTCTCAGTGCCATGTATAGTAAAATAGAACAAACATTTAATATTAATGATTTGTAATTGTATTAGAATGAGATGATTTGTCAGAGTGCTATGTAGCTCCTAAGAGTTTTATTTTTATAACAAATGAAATTTAAAACAAATATTTTTACTAATTAATTGGTTTTTTTAATTCACATTCCAAATGTTGCCCCCTTCCTGGTCTACCCTTGCAGAGTTCTTTCCCCCAATTTCCCTGCCCCCTTAGCCTCTGAGAGGGTGCTCCCACCCCAGGTATCCCACCACCCTGGGACATCAAGTCTCTACAAGATGAGGCACATCCTCTCCCACTGAGGCAAGACAAGGCACCCCCTACTACATATGTGACTGGGGCTTTGGACCAGCTGATGTATGGTCTTTGGTTGGTGCCTAGGTCTCTGGGAGCTTTCAAGGGTCCAGGTTAGTTGAAACTGTTGATCTTCCTATGAGACTACCATCCTCTTCAATTCCTAATTTTTCCTCTAACTCTTCCAGAGAGGTTCCAAACCTGCATCTGTAACTTTTGGGGGTTTTCTGAAGGCTGAAAGAAAATGTGCCAAAGTGATTTGAAATGACCATAGAAGTAGTTGATGTTTCTAGTTACATTTAAAAATCTGAAGCTTAAGCCAGAAAATGTGTGTGTGTGTGTGTGTGTGTGTGTGTGTATGTGTGTGTTTGTGTGTACACACATGCACATGCACTTACATGTTTACATATACAAATAATAGTTAAAGAAGATGACATCACACATTTAGGAGGTCACTGCTGGGGACACTGGAGTCATTGGTAGCGAGATAACCATGCAAATGTTATAAATACATGATTTGTGTATATATGTATTCATACATGAAATTTTCAAAAATAAAACATTTAGATTTATTCTACCACTATTACTAATAAAAATCAAAGTAAAACAGCTAGTATTACATTATATTCTGATAAACTTTTTTCTCCCAAATTTTATATTTTATCTTGCTTCAAAATCGTCTACTTAAGTTTGTATTATACTGAAATATTTGTTCTTGTTTTTATGAGATATCATTAAAATTGAAGATATTGAAGTAGTTTCTCAAGAGACAGAGAAGTTTACAAGGATCTTGAAATATTGGGGTTGTATAAGAAAAACAATCTAAAACCAGTAAGTATCAGAACATCTAAATCAAGAAAGCTTAATCCATATCTTGGAAGAGTTTCCAGTTTCGCACAGTATTTCCTTTGTAAAAATAAAAATAGATACTTCTGTAAACCAATTTTTTAAACAATTTGATGCTAACTTTGGGATCTGGGTTTTAGTTTTTGTTTTGTAACAATATTACAGATAAACATAGGCTTTGACATAGAAACTATGACAGACAATGGAAGAGAATTAAAACCACTAAAGACTGAGCCTAGAAACACCACGGTTGCTTATTATAAAAGCCTACAATGATGACTTGCAGCTTCATTGCAGTACTGGAGAGTAAGGTAGAGACCCCTAAGAACCAACAGTGGTTAAAATGAGTGCATGAAATGGTCAGAGTGGGAAACACTGAAGCATTTAAATACTGTGAGTTTCAATGTCTTCAATGTTGTAAGAAAAGACAGACATAGCATGTTTAGCATGAAAATAATCTCCCTTTTAATGTTTAGATTGCTGAGATGTACCACTGAAAGAGTAAGTTCAGACACTATTGAGATACAGAGTTACAAATCTGCAATAAAATAAAGAGAAGTTTCCATATGATTCAAAAACAAAAAAAAGCTCTGGGCCAGAGAAGAGAAGAAAAAAAAAAAAAAAAAACGGATCTAGTCTGCTGGTTCCACTAGAGGTTGTTAGCAGTTACTCATTCTAAGTGTCACTTTGCAAACAGACTTAAATGGATCTTTGGGAATTCAACTGAAGCATAAATAGAAGTTTGGTAAGGAGGAGGCCTATCTGTATGGAAGTTAAAGTCAAAATCGTGCATCATAGTTGATCCAGGGAAGAAGACAGAACAGAAGGAGAAAGGCCAAGCATTGGGCTGTAGGAATGTTCACATAGATAAGAAAGAATTAATTCCAGAAAATACTTTTCAATATAGAAAACTCAAAGATATAAGACTAAATTCACACTGCAGGTCACATATAGATAATTCATACTTGAACTCTTGAATAAAAAAGCCAGAGGAAACGAAAGAATATTTTTCATGAGAATTCTGAGTGTGTTCTTTGCTAAAAAACAAGAACACCATTAAAATCAGTTGACCTATGACTATATATCACTGAAGAAATTTTTTGCTTATACAAAAATTCTCTGGGGAAAACAAAAGTAAAAATCATTTCATATTCTGACTGAATGCATTGTGCTTTAATCTTTGCAAATTAAAATTAAAAAATTATAATGGTTAGACAGGACTTATAGCTTGAAAGGATATAAAATGGCCTAGATAA
>JADRCD010186202.1:0-26925 GCA_019843815.1 Montemys delectorum | reverse complement strand
GAGGAGGAGGAGGGAGAGGAGGAGGAGGGGGAAGGGGAGGAGGAGAAGGGAGAGGAAGAGGAGGGGGAAGGGGAGGAGGGGGGAAGAGGAGGAGGAGAAGGAAAAGAAGAAGAAAAAGAAAAGGAAGAAGGAGAAGCTATCTTTAAGAACCTCTTAAAGATGGCTGTGTGAGCCTGACCATCCCATGACTGCAGTCAGTCTTACACAGTCAAAAGCATTCATGTAGAGGATCTAGTTTGCTTGCCAGCACCTACATGGTCTGTGAGAACCATGTACAATTCCAGTTCCGGGGGATTCATTGATCTCTTCTGCCCTCCACAAGTATTCACACAGGCACAACATATAAACTAACACATACATGCATACATAAAAATAGTAACTCTAAAAAATAGACTGACTATTTCAAACACCTCTTATGTACAAAACCTACCTATAGGCAATCACCGTGACCTCCCCTAGTTTGATCACATCATCTCCTTCAAAGGAACACAAACTGTGTTAGCATATTGAGTTGTAATCAAGCGTCTCATTTTTTTTTTCTACACTGATGGCTAAGCCATGGCATCACAACAGAGACATGGAATGGGAAGGGACGCGTGTGATAAAGGCTTTCACACTTAGTAATTCATGTTAACCATTCACTCATCAGTTTATAATCATCGTTAATCCCACAAGTGCCCAGGTCTGTCAAGTTATGTATGTTGTATCGTGTGGGTTGAATATGAAGAAATAACACACTGTTTTTCTGTCTTGAAGGGACCCATACTCCAGTTAGGGATAGGGAAATCAACTCTAAATCAAGACTAGGTCTTAAAACATCACATAATGTAAAGACAGAACTGAATCATGACCCCACATTTCTATACAGAGCTTTGGCTGAGCCAATAACACTATCCTGCCCCACCTCAGTTTTTATATTTAATAATGAAATACTTGCAATTTGGGGTTCGGATCCAAGGCATTGACGCTTCGGGCTTCAGAACTATTTACCTATTTTTCCTACAGAACGCACTGCATTGTGTGTGAAATTAGACTTCCTATTAAGCTAACAGCACTACCATCATTTATTAGGAACAAACCGGCTGAGGAGTTTATATTTCAATTATGTCAGTATTGGGGGTAGAGGTGTGCTGAGGCAGGAGGATTATGAGTTCAAGTCCAACTTGAGCTATATAGCAAGACCCTGCCAAGAGAAAGTGAGAGCTGACATGAGCTTCGGGTTTAAGCAGAAGACGGGTGATGGGCAGGAGTCCTGTGTAATTAAGCCGCCCCGAGGACGTGCAGTTTGGTGGATCACAGCTTCGGTGCTAGTTCTTTGAGGTGGCCTCAGTAGAACCTGGCCCTCAGATAACTGCCCTTCGCATGGGGGTGAGGGAATGTGCTCTTTGAGGCTCTGCTGATAGGGAATCTAAGGTGAGTACAGGTTTAGGACAATGATTTCTCTCACAACTGTAATAAATCCATCATTGTGGTTATGTGGTCCATTTTTGAGTATGAGGTTCTCTTAAAGCTCACCAAAGAAGCACCAACAGGCAGGAGAAACTGGGCCCTTCTCTTCCCTGGCTGGCAGCTGGCACTTGCTGGTCTCAGAGATTTCAAAGTTAGAAAGCTACAGGCAATCTGTTGTATGACTGAGCCTATCCATGCTTAGAAAAAAAAAAGGTGAATTCAAGTCCCAGAATGCTCGATAGGGATGGTTTTGAGTTCTGAACCAATAGGGTGGAAGTGTGGGGAGAAGGCTATGTGGAGGAGAACTCAAAGATCGTAACTTTCTGGAGTACCGGAATATAGGAGGAAAAGGGCAGACATTTCTTGACATTGAGACATTAAAAACCAGCATCTCACAGCAAATTGATGTGCCAGCTGTTTTTATTTATATTTTTTTATATTTTCCATTTATGTAAGGTAACATCCTAGTCTAAAGAATCAGATATTTGAAGTAGATTCACCTTTGCTAGACTCTTGAATTTATTACTGAGTAAGGTTCATTTTTTTTTTCCTCATAACTGGGACTAAGACAAATTAGGCATATATTCCTTGAGGAATTAACTTGTATATATACACAAACTAGAGTCAGACTGAAGGCAAAGGAGACAAACATGAAAAAAAAAAATGAAGGCAGAAACTCTACTCCCATATAGGATGAAATTAAAAAGATAGAAAGAACTTGCAAGATGAGTTTGAGAACTCTGAAAAGCTCCCTCACGAGGAAGAGTATTGGTGGCAACACACTGAGGAAAATCAAGTGTGAGCTGGTGAGATACAATTTGATAGGAGAGGGTGCCACAACCAAATCTTTAGCTCCTGGCAATATTTGCGTCTGGGACTAAAGATGCAGGCTCCATTCCCAGCACCCACATGGAAGCTGACCCTAATTCTAAGGGACCTGATGCCTTCCTCTGGCCTCTACGGGCATGCTTACAAGCAAAACACTCACACGCATAAAACCAAAAGGGATACATACTTTTTAAAAGGAGTATTTGCATTCATGTTCAGTGAATAGTTAGACTATAATCTCCTTAGGGTCAGGGACATGCAGATTACAGTGGAAAAAATATAGAAATAGGCAGACCAACAAAAACTTAGTCTTGTTGATTCAGTGTGGTGGTGGAAGGGGTAGGCCTGTTCCCTACAATCTTTTTTGATGACAAGATATGTTATCACTGAAAGTAAATGCTAAGTTATAGTTGAAGTAGCTACTTGAAACTTCCCAAGTTAGGGGTTTTGAAAGCAGTTTAAATATTAAAAGTAGTGTTTCTCTGGCAAGACTGACTCTCCCTCTTTCCCTAGAACACATTGAAGGGACTGCGAAACAGCAGTTCTTGAAGGTTTGGAAACACTTATGCAAATGGCATTTTGATGAGATAACTGTAAGTTGATCAAGAACACATGGATTAAGTCTCCCTCGGAAACCCACTGGTTTAAGGAGTAAAGAGGGCCCAGCACTGTTGACATCATGGAGCTCCGGGTTTGCCGAGCTCCCTATCTCTGGAAAATCAGTTAAGACTCCCATCAGAGATCCGCAGCTGTGGGGCATTCTCAGATCTGCTTGATGGTTTCAGGGCTTTCAGCGTGGAGCCAAGAGATTTCTAGCAGACAGAGTTAAACGAAGGGCTGGAGATCTTTGAAAGCATGTTCCCAGGCAGGGCCATCACTGCCTTTATAGTTGGTACCTGCCTAAGGGCCTAAGTTACAAGAACATTCGCTTGGAGTTTGTGTTTAGAGACTGTCTGGGTCGTAGACTTTGCTGGGATTGCCTAAATGGAAACTTTGGCTATTTTTTTCCCCTACAAACTTAAAGTGCAATTTAAATGAAAAACAAAAACACTCCCAACTTTCTGAGCACAAGCAGAAATTGCAATGCTGTTTTGCAGTCCAGGGAGAAAATATCACGAGAAAGAAGGAGGCAGAATGTAGGGGCCACGGGCATCTTTTCTAACCGTTGCTCTCATTAACACTGCAGGTTGTTGAGGACAACCATCGTTTTAGACGTCAGTTGAGAGATGAAGGGTGAGTGTAAAAATTTTTAAGTTTTATTTATTTTATAATTTATTATTTTATTTTATGTATCTGAATATACTGTAGCTAGCTCACTTCAGACACACCAGAAGAGGGCATCAGATTCCATTACAGATGGTTGTGAACCACCATGTGGTTGCTGGGAATTGAACTCAGGACCTCTGGAAGAGCAGTCAGTGCTCTTTACTCCTGAGTTATCTCTCCAGTCTAGCTTCTCAGTATTTAAGTTGTAGAACAACTTTCATGAGAATAGAGAATTTTGTATTTCAGAAAGCAAAGAACATCTTACATCTGAAGAATGAGTGTCCTTACATGGACAGTTCTGTAGCGACTACTTACAAAATTTAAAAAGTTAAACCACACCACCCGAGATTATTAAACAGGGGACCATGGAGTTTGGACTTATATTTTCCCCAGATCTCTTTGTTGTGTCCCACGCTTCAAAGCTGGTGCTATCCAGGACCTATAAGCAATGGTTTTTCCCATCTGAATTTTCAGAATTTTCACAGTGGTGCAGACAGAGAGATTAGAGACAGTTATAATCCATAAGAGAGTCAGTGGTGGCCACATTAATGCAAAAGGTAGTTATGACTAAGACAAGAAATAATAAGAAAAGGCCACAGGACCAAGGAGGAAAAATCAGAGGACGTGAGGGTGACTATGTGTAATCACCCCAAATGAATAACTACTTTGATACAGGAAGCAAACTATTATAATGGAATTAGGAGATGAGAGAGTGGGGAGATTCAATTTACAATGGTGCTCCTAGCCATGTTACCTCAGGTCAGGCAATCCAGGATTTGATTTAAATATAGATAAAGCTGTGGTAACTGACATCAAATGCTTAAGGGTCTCGGAAACCTCCCACAGACACTAAGCGTCCTGCTTTACAGTTGCTCAATTCAATAGCTCTGCAGCGGCTGCCGTGTGATGATGGCCAGTTTCTATTTTTTAAGTAGCTACAATAAAGCAGACGCGAAGTTACATAATTTCTGTTTTCCTGAGCAGGGAGGGTCTCTCATGGGTGTAGTACACTCCCTAGGGACCGGCTTGAAAGCTGAGTACAATTCAGCCGAGGGTGAGGGCAGAGGGAGAGTTTCTTTCTTCAGATCATGACTGAAGAATTCTTCTTTTAATCCTGAGTCCAGTCAGTGGTACCAGGATGTGCATGGGTGTAGGGCCACCCACGGGAGCATGGGAAAGCTACCAGGAGCCAGCCACATGCTAGAGGAAACCGACCCTCCCTTCCTAGTAGACACCAACTCTTCCTCAGGAAGTGGGGGTTCGTGTTCTCTTCCTCCATCTTTGCCAGATGTCAATGATAACTTTTAAAGCTTAGCTTTTAAGAGAAGCCACAATGCACTGAGAGGACACTGCGAAATTAAATATTCTGTGACATGAAATTATGCTCAGATCATGATATGAGAGTGAAAATGGCTTTATAAACAGAATTGTTGAAGTTATAATTGCCTAGATGGCAAACCTCTCTCCTAACTAGAAACTTTTCCTCCCCTACTAGGGACCTAGACAGTGATGGGCAGGGCCACACCTTGCATACCTCTTGAGTAACTAAACTTCATGTCAGGACTCAGAAGCAGGTCTTGAGAGTGTAGTTCTCTGGTCTATATTTGTTCCTCTTCCAAAGTGTCCATATTTAAAATCTTTCTCTGCCTTTCTCAATTACATAAATCATCTCTTTAATTGGCTGATTGAGGACCAGTGGCTGAGCTTAGCTTTTTAGGGCTTCCAGAGTCTTGTCTCTGATGCTAGCAGCTCCACCAACAGTAACTTTAATTTTTTTCAATACCTATTTTTAATGATGGTTCTTAAATGCTTTAGCCTTCCTGTAGCCCACCATCAGGAACAACAGGAGAAGTTCTTGGCTGTGTCTCTCTCAGGAAAGCAAAGATCAGTGAAGACTCGAGACCCACAAGTGTAACACAGCTAGCTGTACCACGAGCCAAACTCTGTCTCCTTCACTCCATGGAGACTTATTTACACCCTCCAAACGTCACGTGTCCTCCATGTGCCTTGCCTCAGCGCATGCATCCATTCGGCCCGAGTCCTCAGAAGTGGCAAGAAACTGCCGTCCACCACTACAAGTTTTTTTGGTGCGTTTTTCTCTGTGGTGTCCTGACAAATGTAGCTCAACTATGCAACGTAAGGTGAACCAATAAATGCATGTGGGCCATTACCAATGAATCCTTCGCCACATATCCGTTCACGTGCTTGCTTTAGGAGAACATCTCTTGTCTCTGCTTCAGGGAAACATTCCTTCACTTGTTTGCCCCAGCAAAACATCATCCAACTGACTTTCCAAAGAACCCCTAAGTTTCCACTTTAAGCGACAATTGCAATAAAAATTCCAGTAATCCTGGACCTTTGTGAGTTGTCTTTCTGCAGAACATCAGATTCCTGCTCTAGATCGTGGGAATGAAAATTATTTCCTCAACATAAAGGCCACTGCTTGTCTTGGGTAAGAAATGATAGGTGGACATTTCTGAGAGGCCAGATTCACTGATAATGTGTGTCAACCTGCACAAACTTTCTGAATGAATCTATAGAAGCTCTGAGGGGTGAGAAAAGACCATGGAACAAATGACCCTGCTAGCCTGAAATGGTACAGTCAGATCCTTAGAGCGAAGAGCCACACTAAACCCTCAAATGTTTGTGTCTACACACACACACACACACACACACACACACACATACACACACATACACACACACACACACACAATCTTTTACAATATGAAAGCCTCTGATTTTAAAGAAAATCTTTTACTCTTATTGTTTCAAATCAGTCTTCAAGTCTTCCCATTTTGCCCAGAAATGAATTCATTCTCAGACTCCCCAGTTCCTCGTCTAACAGTCTCCTTCTCTCCCCATTCTTCTTTGTTCCTTATTTGTCATGCACACACCTCACTGGCACTAGCGTTTGTAAGTCTCCAGGATGAACTCTACATAGTTTTCATTTCTAGGATAAATGCACATCTTTGGGATTAGGAGCCAAGCTTGAATTTTATCAGTGGGGTTTTATATCATTAGTTTTATAAGCTCTACATGACGACAAATTCTTTCCAACAGTAAAACTATGCTTAACTCAAAACTTTTGTGAAGTATCTGCCTGAAGTTTCAGGAGATTGACTGGCCTCTTCAAACACTTGTAAGCAGTAGGCTTAATGGTAGATGTGGTTGGAGCTGGTACCATACTTCCCCCCTGAGTTCTCAGGAGGGGTTCCTGTTTTGTTCATTTATATCCTGTATTCTTTCAGTATGATTTCTGACTTTGGTCAGAAAAATACTGTCAGCTTCTAGATTGAATATTTGAAAATCTACTTGTGGTCATTTTATTTTAACTTTTATAGTTCCATGGCTATGTTGACTGGATGTCTCAAACAGTTAATAAATTGGTCTTAATCATTATGTTAAAATTATTATTAAAAGGTTACACCCTGTTTCCCAAGTTGTGAAATAATTTCAGATCATATTGGGAAGCATTTCTGGTTTATTGGCCATGTCAAGTGGCCAAGTAAACTGTTTACTTTCTCACTTGAATTTTTATTTAAAAATCAAAATTTCACAACCAGTTTAGATTTCCCAGGGGCACTTGCTTAAAGTGGAGTGCATTTAAAAATATGTGATATGCTTTTAAAAGAAAAGAATTAAGTTGCACAAAGTAAAGATTCAAAAAAGATTTAGATTACTCTGGTTGTTTGAAAGATTATGACACTTGCATTTATATAAAACCCAATTCCTGGGGGTTCTGTAAATCCCCAAACTCAATATAATGGAGTTTTGTAGTTAGAAAAAAATGTCCTAATAAGAAAAAAAACGTGATTCTAATTATTGTATTTTCCCCAGAGATAGATCGTTTCCTTGGCATGTTGATATTTATTTTGTAGGTAGTCAACTATTTTATTAACAACTGGCAAGTCCACCCCTACAAAATATTACCAACTTTAAAGCAAGTCACTAATTTAATAAAAAACAAAAGCAAAGGAACAAGCAAACAGAAAGCAAGCAGTAGATTAAGTACTCAAGGGATTTGCAAAAGCATCAGCGCTTAGCTGCTGTGGACGACAGTATAGATTGCATTAACAAGGGGACTGGGCATGGAGATCTCTGACCTTCAGCGACAGCTTTGCATGTCAGCTTAGGAGCAGATGGGAACGGAGAATAGCCTTGACCTGCAGCTCAAAGATTATTTTTACTCACAATTATGAAAAAAATGTGAAAGATACAATCCAAATAGAATGCAAATTATTAACATTTAAGTTATAACCCTGGCTTATGCGGCACCATTGCCTCAAACATTTTTGATTTGGTAAAATTAAATTCTGAACACTGTGATTCTGAAATTCCTGGACCTCGTAATAGTCTTTTCTAAAGCCTTCAGGAGGTTACACATGACTTTTCAAACCATGGGTAAGTTCTGCATGCTTGCTCTTGAAGTTTACAGTTGAGTGTCTACTCTCAGAGGACATGCATCCCCAAGGACCTGCACCCATCCGGTGGCTTCTGTATCAGCTCCCGCCTCCAGGTTCCAGCCCCACCTGAGCTCCTGTCCTGACTTCCTCCAGTGAAGGACTATGATCTGGAAATGTAAACCAGATAACCCCTTCCTCCCCAGCTTGCTTTCTGGTCATGGTGTTTTCACTGCAGCAATAGAAATCCAAACTAAAATACCTCCCGTGTGAACTTTGCCCAGCTCTTATGATAAAAGCTGCTGAAGGAGGAGTGAAGATTGTTGGACCTTTTTCCATGTAAGGGAATCCTCTACGGTGATGGCTAAGCTTGGCTGCCAACTTGAGTGGATGAGGAATTGAGGAAGTCTTCTGGGCCGTTCTCCACTGCTATTTCCCGGAAGTGTTAACCGAGAGGCAGGCTCCCCAGGAGTGGGCAGCACTTTCTGGACACCGCCCAGTTATAAGCAGGATTGTTGCTTTTTTGCATGTCTGCCATTTTGGTCCCTGCTGGTGAGTACAACTGCTCCGTTGCTGCCTCCATTGCTACCCTTCTCTCTGGACGTCAAACCCCAGCTCCCAAGATGAGCTGAAGACCAACATCTTTCCAGGAATCCTTCGGGCTTTCCTCAGTAGGCTGAGACTGCTCAGGCATTCAGCCTCTCAGACTCAAAAGCTACTGGATCCTAACCCTCTCCTGCATGCACACAGTTGGTTTTGGACTACTGGATCCAAAGCATATAAACCTCTAATCTCTGTGTCTCTGTGTCTGTCTGTCTGTCTCTTCTGTCTGCCTCTCTCTCTGTCTCTTTCTCTCTCTCTCTCTCTCTCTCTCTCTCTCTCTCTCTCTCTCACACACACACACACACACACACATACACACACACACACATACACATACACACATACACACAAATTCTATGCACATGGTTTTACATTCATTTCCAGCCTAGCAAGTGAATATTACAAAGACATAGCAATGAAGCCCCTCACTCCTGCTGAATGGGCTTTGAGAAGCTCACAAGGTACATACTAGAAGCTCCTCCCGTTTTTCACCTTGAGGCAATGCTCCAGGACACTCTTTCACCTTCCCCCTCACCAGGAGGAAGCAGAAATGGCAAGGCTAGAATACTCTCGGATTTATGAATACCTGGCCCTGGCCTGCTGGCAACTGACTTGAGAGCTCTCCCACCCCTCACCCTCCTAAGTCCTGAGGACTGGCTTCTGCTCCCTAGGTCAGGGCTCTGACAGAGACTGCCTGGGAGAGCTGGCCAGATCCCAGCTGGACTGTGAGCCGACTTTAAAATCCTCAAAACAGTTGCAAGACAGCTTGGCAGTTTCTTATAAAACCAAACACAGTCTCGCGACATGATCCAGCAATTAGGATCACACTCCTTGGTATTTACTCAAATAACTTGAAAATGTGTACGCACGCAGATATTTATAGTAATTTCAGTCACAATTACCAAACCTTGGAAGCAACCAAGGTGTCCTTCAGGAGACAGGTGAATGAATTCATAAACTAGGCTATGCCAAGATGATGGAACATTTGCCAGGGCTAAAAGAAAACCACTTTACAGTGCAGCAAAAGACGTTGAGAACAGAAACGTAGATGCGTGTGACTACATGAAAGCAGACAATCTGTAAGGGACATGGGCCTCATGATTCCAATTACAGAACATTCTGGATTGTCTATATTTTAGTAGTGTGGAGACAGGATAAAGATCTGAGAAGGGGAAACAGAAACAATAGATGTGAGGAGGAGGGTGTTCAGTCCAAGGAGCTAACTCTGTGCAATGTGCTGAGAGTTTTTGTGACCAGATCTGCGGTATAAATAACACCAGGAATAAACTCAAGTGTGAAGGATGAGCTGGGGAGATGCAGATGTAACCCTGCAGGTGCATCAATAGGAAGAAATGGACCATTCCCCTTAGAGAGTGGGTGTGGGTAGTGAAGGAGGCTATGTGTTTGAGGAGTTGGCCAACAGGACATGGGACCCGTGTGCAATTTCCACTTGCTGTGTATCTCAAACTTTTCACAGAAATAGGATCTCTTTTAAAAAAAATAATCTTGGATCAAAGCTCTTGGGGTAAGCTAGTGCTAGTTGACTTCCTGTTCAAGCCTATGGGAAGTATGATTCAGCTTTTTGGGAGGAAGCCATGTTCTTAACTTCTACAAGTGAAAGGGACTGATCTAATCCTAGAAGAATCAAGGTTTGTGGTGGTGGATGGCAGTGGGATGGGGCAGGCATACACTTCACTGAGAGTCAAATATTGAGGGAAGGATGACGTGTGTGAGGTGAGAGTCTGTGGCCTGATTCTGCTGTTGCCTTTTGTGAAGGCATGTTTTGTACCAGGTGTCAAGAATTTCTATGCCTCAAGAACTCTTGCAGGAGAGAGCACAGAAGTCCATGGAGAGAGAGAGAGAGAGAGGGAGAGGGAGAGATGTTTGTTTTGTCAATTGCAGTCATTTAATCAGGTTGAAGAGACATGTTTCTACCTTTTTTTATTAGATATTTTCATTATTTACATGTCATACAATATCCCCTTTCCCAGGCTCCCCTCCAAAAAAAAAAAAAAAAACTAAAACAATCCCCTGTTCCCTCCCCCTCCCCCTGCTCACCAACCCACCCTCTCCTGCTTACTGGCCCTGTCATTCCCCTACACTGGGGCGTAGAACCTTCACAGGACCAAGGGCCACTCCTCCCATTGATGAGTGACTTGGCCATCCTCTGCTATACAGATGCTTCTGGAGCCATTAGTCCCACCATGTGTACTCTTTGGTTGGTGGTTGAGTCCCTGGGAGCTCTGAGGGTACTAGTTAGTTCATATTGTTGTTCGTCCTAAGGTGCTGCAAACACTTCAGCGACTTGGGTCCTTTCTCTAGCTCCTCCATTGGAGACCCTGTGCTCAGTCCAATGGATGGCTGTGAGCCTTTACTGCTGTATTAGTCGGGTACTGTCAGAGCCTCTCAGGAGACAGCTATATCAGGCTCCTGTCAGCCAGCACTTGCCAGCATCCACAATAGTATCTGGCTTTGATGATTGAATATGGGAAGGATTCCCAGGTTCAGCAGTCTCTGGATTGTCCTTCCTTCAGTTTCTGCTCCATAGTTAGTCTCTGCAACTCCTTCCATGGATATTTTGTTCCCCTTTTATGAAGGAATGAAGTATCCACACTTTGGTCTTCCTTCTTCTTGAGTTTCTTGTGGTTTGTGGATTGTATCTTGGGTATTCCAAGCTTCTGGGCTAATATCCACTTATCAGAGAGTGCATACCATGTGTGTTCTTTTGTGATTGGGTTACCTCACTCAGGATGATATTCTCCAGATCCATCCATTTCCCTATGAATTTCATAAATTCATTGTTTTTAGTAACTGAGTAGTACTCCATTGTGTAGACGTACCACAATTTCTGTATCCATTCCTCTGTTAAGGGACATCTGGGTTGTTTCCAGTTTCTGGCTATTATAAATAAGGCTGCTATGAACATGGCGGAGCATGTGCCCTTATTACATGTTGGAGCATCTTCTGGGCATATGCCCAGGAGTGGTATAGCTGGGTCCTCTGGTAGTACTATATCCAATTTCTGGAGGAACCGCCAAATTGATTTCTAGAGTGGTTGTACCAGCTTGCAATTCCACCAGCAATGAAGAAGTGTTCCTCTTTCTCCACAACCTCTCCAGCATCTGCTGTCACTTGAGTTTTTTTATCCTAGGCATTCTGACTGGTGTGAGGTAGAATCTCAGGGTTGTTTTGATTTGCATTTCCCTGATTACTAAAGATGTTGAATATTTCTTTAGATGCTTCTCAACCATTTGGTATTTGTCAGTTGAGAATTATTTGTTTAGACCTATACTCCATTTTTTAATAGGGCTATTTGGTTCTCTGGAGTCTAATTTCTTGAGTTACTTGTATATATTGGATATCAGCCCTCTATCGGATACAGAATTGGTAAAGGTCTTTTCCCAATTTGTTGGTTGCCATTTTGTCCTATTGACAGTGTCTTTTGCCTTACAGAAGCTTTGCAATTTTATGAGGTCCCATTTGTCAATTCTTGATCTTAGAACATAAGCTATTGGTGTTCTGTTCAGGAAAATTTCCCCTGTGCCTATGTGCTCGAGGTTCTTCCCCACTTTCTTTTCTATTAGTTTCGGTGTATCTGGTTTTATGTGGAGGTCCTTGATCCACTTGAACTTGAGCTTTGTACAAGGAGATAGGAGTGGATTGATTTGCATTGTCTACATGCTAACTGCCAGTTGAGCCAGCACCATTTGTTGAAAATGCTGTCTTTTTTTCCACTGGATGGTTTTAGCTCCTTTGTCAAAGATCAAGTGGCCATAGGTTTGTGGGTTCATTTCTGGGTCTTCAATTCTATTACATTGATCTACCTACATGTCATTGTACCTATACCATGCAGTTTTTATCATAATTGCTCTGTCGTATAGCTTAAGATCAGGAATGGTGATTCTACCGGAGGTTCCTTTATTGTTGAGAAACAGTTTTGGCTATCCTGGTTTTTTGTTATTCCAGATGAATCTGCAAATTGCTTTTTCTAAGTCTGTGAAGAACTGAGTTGGAATTTTGATGGGGATTGCATTGAATCTGTAGATTATCTTCGACAAGATGGCCAGAATGAATCCAAGAACACATCAAAACGATCACCCATCATGATCAAGTAGGCTTCATCCCAGGGAAGCAGGGATGATTCAATATATTACTGATTCAGGATTTTACTGATTTTACTGATTCAGGATTTTACTATATTAATCCTGCCAACCACGAGCATGGGAGATTTTTCCATCTTCTGAGATCTTCTTCAATTTACTTCTTCAGAGACTTGAAGTTCTTGTCAAACAGATCTTTTACTTGCTTAGTTAGACTCACACCAAGGTATTTTATATTATTTGTGACTATTGTGAAGGTGTTGTTTCCCCAATTTCCTTCTCAGCCTGTTTATCCTTTGTGTAGAGGAAGGCAACTGATTTGCTTGAGTTAATTTTATATCCAGCTACTTTGCTGAAGTTGTTTATCAAGTTTAGGAGCTCTCTGGTGGAATTTTTGGGGTCACTTAAGTATACTATCATATCATCAGCAAATAGTGATTATTTGACTTCTTCCTTTCCAATTTATATTCCTTTGATCTCCTTTTGTTGTCTAATTGCTCTGGCTAGGACTTCAAGTACACTATTCAATAGATAGGGAGACAGTGGCTAGCTTTGTCTAGTCCCTGATTTTAGTAGGCTTGCTTCAAGTTTCTCTCCATTTAGTTTGATGTTGGCTACTGGTTTGCTGTATATTGCTTTTACTATGTTTAAATATGGGCCTTGAACTCCTGATCTTTCCAAGACTTTTATCATGAAAAGATGTTGGATTTTGTCAAATGCTTTCTCAGCATCTAATGAGATGATCATATGTTTTTTTTCTTTGAGTTTGTTTATATACTGAATTACGTTGATGGATTTCCATATATTGAATCATCCCTGCTTTCTTGGAATGAAGCCTACTTGATCATGATGGGTGATCGTTTTGATGTGTTCTTGGATTCAGTTTGCAAGAATTTTATTGAGAATTTTTGCATCTATATTCATAAGAGAAATTGGTCTGAAGTTTTCTTTCTTTGTTAGGTCTTTATGTGGTTTAGGTATAAGAGTAATTATGGCTTCATAGAATGAATTGGGTAAAGTACCTTCTGTTTCTATTTTGTGGAATAGTTTGAGGAGTATTGGTATTAAGTCTTCTTTGAAGATCTGATAAAATTCTGCACTAAACCTATCTGGTCCAGGCTTTTTCTTGGTTGGGAGACTATTAGTGACTGTTTCTATTTCATGAACAGATATGGAACTGTTTAGATAATTGATCTGATCTTGATTTAACTTTGGTACCTGGTATCTGTCTAGAAAATTGTCCATTTCATCCAGGTTTTCCAGTTCTGTTGAGTATAGGTTTTTGTAGCAGGATCTCATGATTTTTGGATTTCCTCTGTGTCTGTTTTTATGTCTTCCTTTTCATTTCTGTCCTTGTTAATTAGGATACTGTCTCTGTGCCCTCTAGTTAGTCTGGCTAAGGGTTTATCTATTTTGTTGATTTTCTCAAAGAACCAGCTCATGGTTTGGTTGATTCTTTGTATAGTTCTTTTTGTTTCTATTTGGTTGACTTCAGCCCTGAGTTTGATTATTTCCTGCCTTTGACTCCTCTTGGGTGAATTTGCTTCTTTTTGTTCTAGAGGTTTCAGATGTGCTGTCAAATTGCTGGTGTATGCTCTCTCCAGTTTCTTTTTAGAGGTACCTAGAGCTATTAGTTTTCCTCTTACGACTGCTTTCATTGTGTCCCATAAGTTTGGATATGTTGTGGTTTCATTTTCGTTAAACTCTAGAAAGTCTTTAATTTCTTTCTTCACTTCTTCCTTAACCAAGTTATCATTGAATAGAGTGTTGTTAAGCTTCCACGTGTATGTGGGCATTCTATTGTTTATGTTGTTATTGAGGAGCAGCTTTAGTCCATGGTGATCTGATAGGATGCAAGGAATTATTTCAGTCTTCTTGTATCTGTTGAGGCCTGATCTGTGACCAATTATATGGTCAGTTTTGGAGACGTTACCATGAGGTGCTGAGAAGAAGGTATATCCTTTTGTTTTAGGATAAAAAGATATATATACATATACACACATATATATATATATACATATATATATAAAACTTTATATATACATATATATGTATATATATATAACTGTTATGTATATCTGTTAAATCCACCTGTTTCATAACTTCTGTTAGTCTCTCTGTATCTTTGTTTAGTTTCTGTTTCCATGATCTTCTCATTGCAGAGAGTTGGGTGTTGAAATCTCCCCCTATTGTTGTGTGCGGTGCAATGTGTGCTTTGAGCTTTAGTCAAGTTTCTTGTATGAATGTAGATGCCCTTGCATTTGGAGCATAGAGGTTCAGAATTGCGAGTTCATCTTGGTAGATCATACCTTTGATGAGTATGGAGTGTCCTTCCTTATCTTTTTTGATCACTTTAGGGTGAAAGTTGATTTTATTTGATATTAGAATGGCTACTCCACCTTTTTTCTTGGGAGTATTGGCTTGGAAAATTGTTTTCCAGCCTTTTATTCTGAGGTAGTGTTTGTCTTTGTCACTGATGTGAGTTTCCTGTATACAACAAAATGTTGGGTCCTGTTTACATACCCAGTTTGATAGTCTATGTCTTTTTATTGGGGAATTGAGCTCATTGATATTAATAGATATTAAGGAAAGGTAATTTTTGCTTCCTGTTATTTTTATTGTTAGAGTTGGAATTCTGTTCATGTGGCTCTCTTCTTTTAGTTTTTTTTGGAAGATTACTTATTTGCTTTTTCTAGGATGTAGTTTCCCTCCTTGTATTGAATTTTTCCATTTATTACCCTTTGAAGGGCTGGATTTGTGGAAATATATTGTGTAAATTTGGTTTTGTGATGGAATACTTTGGTTTCTCCATCTATGGTGATTGAGAGTTTTGCTGGGTATAGTAGCCTGGGCTGGCATTGGATTCTCTTAGGGTCTGTATAACATCAACCTAGGATCTTCTGGCTTTCATAGTCGCTGGTGAGAAGTCTGGTGTAATTCTGATAGGTCTGCCTTTATATGTTACTTGACCTTTTCCCCTCACTGCTTTTAAAATTCTTTCTTTGTTTTGTGCATTTGGTGTTTTAACTATTATGTAGTAGGAGGAATTTCTTTTCTGGTCCAGTCTATTTGGAGTTCTATAGGCTTCTTGTATGTTCACGGGCATCTCTTTCTTTAGATTAGGGAAATTTTCTTCTATAATTTTGTTGAAGATATTTGCTGGCCCATTACATTGGGAGTCTTCACTCTCTTCTATACCTATTATCCTTAGGTTTGGTCTTCTCATTGTGTCCTGGATTTCCTGGATGTTTTGGGTTAGGAACTTTTTGCATTTTGTGTTTTCTTTGACTGTTGTGTCAATGTTTTCTATGGTATCTTCTGCACCTGAGATTCTCACTTCTATCTCTTGTATTCTGTTGGTGATGCTTGCATCTATGGTTCCTGACTTCTTTCCTAGGATTTATCTCTCCAGAGTTGTCTTTGGGGTTTCTTAACTGTTTCTACTTCCATTTTTAGCTCCTGTATGGTTTTGTTTAATTCCTTCACCTGTTTGGTTATGCTTGTCTTTAATTCTTTAAGGGATGTTTGTGTTTCCTTTTTAAGGGCTTCTACTTGTTTACCAGTGTTCTTCTGTATTTCTTTAAGGGAGTTATTCATGTCCTTCTTAAATTCCTCTATCACCATTGTGAGATATGATTTTAGATCTAAATCTTGCTTTTCTGGTGTTTTGGGATATCCAGGACTTGCTGTGGTGGGAGTACTAGGTTTTGATGATGCCAAGTAGTCTTGGTTTCTGTTGGTGAGATTCTTGCATTTGCCTTTTTCCATCTGTTGATCTCTGGTGTTAGATGTTCTTGCTGTCTCTGGCCTGAGCTTGTTCCTCCTGTGGGTCTGTAAGCTTGTGTCAGCACTTCTGGGAGATCAACTCTCCTCTGGTAAGACCCATGTGCAGAGGGCTGTGGATCAGTCATCTCTCCTGAGTCCTAGGGTCAGAGCAGACCCTGGAGACAGGTTCCCCACTTGTGGGAAAGGTGCAGAGAAGGTTGTGGATCTCCTGTCCCTCCTAGGTGTAGTCTGAGATAGAAGAATCCTGTGCTGGCTGCCCTGCCACTTCCGAGGCCTGTGCCTCACAGCTGGTCCCACATTAGAAAGTCACCAGAGAGAAAATGGCTATCTCACCTGAGTCCCTGGGTTGGAGCACTCCCTGAGGCCAAGCTCTCTTCTTGCAGGGAAGGGGCAGAGAGGGCTGTGGATCTGCAGTCCTTCCTAGGTGTAGACTGAGGTAGAAAGGATCCTGTCCCGGCTGCCCTGCCATTTCTGAAGCCTGTGCCTCCTGGCTGGTCCCACCTTAGAAAGTCACCAGAGAGAAAAAAATCATTTTCTACTTTTTAAAGACACTCAACTTATGGTGCTTTGCCTTAGTGACCAGGGACCGTAACAAACACACATAGCTTATTGTGAGAATATGGACCTTAGTTTACAACAGACCTGGCTGGTAGATGATGACTACTGCTATTTCTTCTTGTGCAATATTTATCCAGGCCCCTATCAGTGTGTTTCTCATCAAGAATAACAAGAGATAGAAGACTTTGAAGCCATCTTTCCCTTTGCATTTAGCTCTTGCAAAACTGATGACAACAATCACCTTTCTGTTTCTTTGTGTCTGTCCTGTTTCCATTCTCTTCCTCGTAGCATCTTCTCCTCTTCCTGGTGTGGTGGAGTGTTATAATCCTGATTCTTTCCCTGTGTTTAATGCTTCTCCTTTCTTTGTGTGTTGGATTCTTCCAGGGCCCTGCAGTCTAGAGGAGTGTCCTTCGCCTCTGAGTTCCACTGGCTCCATAGATCACTAATATTCACCAATACAATAGATTGCTATTCACCAATAGAAACCTTGTCAGTTTGAAAGTGAGAGTGGGAGAGCTGATGGAGAGAGACTTAGCTGCCCAGGTTCAAGCCTGACTTAGTCTCTGCTGTATTCATCTTTCCTTTTGCATTCAACAGTGCACTCAACAGGATGGGAGGCACACTGTTGATTCCCAGAAGAACTTAAGACACAGAATGTATGCAATTGGTTTAGAACACCCAACTTTTCACATCTTTTTCCTTCTGGGAGCTCACTTCTATCGGGTAACAGAAACCAGTCAAATTGCCTAGAAGAGGCTCACACCAATTGGGATGCTTGAAAGAGACATTCTTCATTCTGTTTAGCTGCCTGTGTGTTGCACAGTACACTCCAGGTTGCAGCTTTCATGAGCCGACCCCTATGCTGGGGGTGGGGGTGGGCTTTGGTAAGTAACCTCCCATCAGTATTTCTGTAAGCGACTCCAGTAGAATTTGTCGGTTCACCCCCATGTTGGGTTTTAGTGGTCTCCTGAATTTGTAGTATCATGTGTTCCCTATCTGGGAATGAGGAGATAATTGTTTATGTCTCTCAGGCATAACATCACTCAGCAAACCATCATGCAGGCTGTGACTTAGACCTTAGACCATACTACCATTTGTTCTACAGGAAATCCATTGCATGGTCGTCCCAAACCACAAGATCACGCACCTAGGACCCTACAAGAGCGGGAACTCTCTGCCATGCCTGGATGGTGTACATTCCTGTACAGAATCCATGCCCCACATGATGTGAGGGAATGGATGAGTGGAAAGTGAGTGGGAATGAGGACTGGAAGCCTCGTGGCAGGGCCAGTGGCTGAGGTGGACATTTGTTGTTTCTCTGTTTCCTTAAAGAGGACAGAACAGGAGCAGAGTCCTGCAGATGACAACAGTAGGGTGGCCTGATTACTTTCCAGAGCAGCAGTAGGATTGGGGAGAATGAGATTAATGTCCCTCTCTTATGGTAACCAAAATAAATAGGGGTTTCTCATTCCTCCCAGGAAGCTATTGCAGGTTATCCGAGGGCTACAGCATGCTTCTAAGAGTAGCTGACTCAAATGGATCCAATTTGGAAGGTGTTTTGTTTTTCTGGGGTATGGATCAGTGGCAGTCAGCAAAGCTCATATAAAAGGAGATGAGGGCTCCTTATCTGGATGGAATTTAATCAAAAACAAACAAGACTGTGGCTACTATTTTAGGATAGCATAGCTTACTACAGTTTAATTTCCTTTCAAGAAAAGATGATATAAAACCTCTCCAGATTCCAGCATATGAAGGCAAATTCTACATCACATCATTATTTTCAAGTGTCTTATCCCCCTTGACCCTCTCCTCATTCACTTCCACACATGAGTTCCATTAGCCGACTCAGTTACATCCTGCCCCATATCTCTATCTTGCTCATTTTGAAAGCCCCTCAAAGCTAGAACTCTAAACCAACAATTCCAAAAATAGTTTTGTTTTGTTTTGTTTTTTTAAACAGAGATGTAATCACACATAGATTGGAGTGAAAAGTTCTCTGGATAATGTTTGCTGAGGTTCCCTGAAAAAAATTGGGGGCTGGCAGATAATGAGCTAACCCATCATACCAGAGGTCTCAAAGAATAAACCACAGAAATGCATTTATCTCCTTTTGATGTTTAATGTTAATTCAGCCTGGAGACTCCTTTGGGTCTGTCTGTCTTCTCTGTGCACTTTACTTGTCTCAGTAACATTGGATGTCAATGGCAGACTCCCAAAGGACACATTATCATTTTGCATTACCCGTAAAATACCATGTTCTTTGAAATGGATTTTTCCTTTAGAAGGGTTTCTGCATGGATCTGAGGAAATATATACATTCTTTGTATTTGCCTCCAAGGATCTTAGAGGCACTCCCTCATATTCCCTCAGAGCAATGACAGTCAGCTTTCCCACTTTCACGGAGAGCTTTTCTGTGTGACAGGTGTTATACCACACAGCTAACTGGCAGCATTCTATGTAATCTTGGTTACAAAGCTCAGGGAATACACCTGGCTTTCACTGCTGGAAAAATATAGACAGACATGGTCACATGGAAAAGCTATTTTCCAAAGTTACAGAGTAAAAGGAGGGAGTAACATCGACAATATTAGACTAAAAACCATCAAATAAAATAGTTTTCTCCCAGATCTCACATTCCTAACCACGTCTACAGGACTGCCTTCAAACTCATGCACTGATCCATGATAAAGATCACTGTTCCGCTAGGCTGCATGGGACAGGTTTGTAATTGTGGGTATTTGGGAGACTCAAAGGTCAAGATTTTTAACAAAGGTCATTAGGGTGGGATAGAGTTCTTGTCTAGTGGTTCAGAACTTGTCTAGCATGTGCAAGACCCTAGATATTATCCCCAGTAACACACACATACTACAGGTAGGGAGGCAAAAAGAAAGAAAGGAAGAAGGAAAGAAAGAAAGAAAGAAAGAAAGAAAGAAAGAAAGAAAGAAAGAAAGAAGGAAAGAGAAAGAAAGAGGAGAGAAGGAAAGTCAGATTAACATTCAGTCTTAAAATTTGTCTGTTTTCTCCATTTCCCTTTCTGTATCTGCCTTTCTTTACCACAAGGCATGTCTGAGCTCTGTCTACAAGGTACATGTGTTATTTGTTATTCCACTAATAACTGAGCTTAGGTGCAAAGGTGGCCCAACCAACAATCATGGACCCCCTTAAAGCATTTTAGGGACTTTGGGGGACTGGTTTGTTGACTTGATTGTGTTATTCTTGGCTGTGACTTTGTAGATGTAGATGCCACGCTGTGATGTCTCAACCTGAATCTTCCCATGTTGCCAAGACGTCAAATGATGGTGTTTTTGTGGAAGTTACTGCTGGTTCTTTCCTGTCTGCAAAATCAAAACTTGAGAATGACCCCATCTTTTTCCTTAAATTAATCATAGTGTTTATAAATAACAAACATACAAAAAAGAGCTTAAGTTGTTTTATAATTAAATTTGTCTCGTGCTCTAGATTTTTCTAGAATGTACGACTATTTTTTGATTTTCAAATGAACATGCTTGTGAATAGGGAGTGGAAGAAGGGTCCGAAAGAAAATCTGGGACCCCAGCATGGAGGCCCTTGGACATCTTGCGATGTACTTGGGTGATATTTGCCAGCTAGAAGAGAGGCAGTTAAGAGAAAATGTGATCATTGATCTAATTCATGGCAAGAGAAAAATACCATTTTTGGCTTGAAATTCCTTTTCCACCGAAGTAGTTATTATTCTTGGCCTTATGAGAAGTCATTCAGATATTAGGCAGGTCTATCTCATTTAATATAAAAGGATACACACTTAAAAATAAGTAAGAAATAGATGTTGGCTATTGTATTAGTTAGGGTTCTCTAGAGAAAGAGAACTTATAGGATGAATATATGTATGTGTATACACACACACACACACATTTATATATAATACATACATACATATGTATATATGTATATGTATAATATGCACACATACACACACACACACACACACACACACAAACACATACACACAAACAAACACACACACTCAGTAAAAGGAGATTTATTGGCGTGACTTACAGGCTGTGGTCCAGCTAGTCCAACAATGGCCGTCTACCAGTCGGAAGCCCAAGAATCCAGTAGTTGTTTCTTCCACAGGGCTGGGTGCCTCAGTTGCTCTTCAGTATCTGCCAGGATCCTGAAGGTTGTAATGCCAGCGAAGTTATGGACTTGCTAGCAAGAATGAGAGCAGGCAGGCAAAGAGCAAAGCTTCCCTCTTCCTTGTCCTTCTTGGAGGCTGGCAGCAGCAGGAATGTCTTGGGTTGTAGGTGAATCTTCCCGCTTCAAATGTTTTACTTAAGGGAAAAAAAAAATCCCTCATAGCTGTGCCCAGTGGGTTTAGTAATTTCAGATGTGGTCCGTGACAGGCAAGACCAGCCATCAGTTTACTCTTCGTCAGCTTCCTGCTGCCTAAAGGACACAACCCCCACATCTGCAGTAGAAATTCACTTCCTAGAGCCCACCTACCCCCTTTGTCACTCCCCTTTGTCCCCTGACCACATCCTCATGACACAGGCTCTGTTTCCATAGATCCTGAGTTCTTTCTCACAGCTGCTTGAGTGTCCAAACCTCTACCTCCGAGGGGAACATCACTGCTCTCCTTTCAGTCTCCGCTGCCAGTCAAATCCCATCCCAAGTTATCCTCTTTAGGACCCATTTCAGCAGACCGCTCTGGAAAATCCCTCCAGCCATGCCTGCCTCCTATGAGCCGGATGGCTTATACAGTTTGTGATGTGTCTATAGAACACTGCATGGGCCTGTTAATTACCTATTCCAGTATTGTGCATCAGTCTTCGAGATGGGATATTTTTCCTGAAATAGTCTGGGACACTTCAATACAAGCTCTTAGTGGCCCTTGCTTCCAAATGACAAGCATAGGCATTTCCTTCAGGCATGCTCATTGAAGCCTCTAAGTTCTAGGAGGGGCAGGACCAGTTCTCCTCCTCTCATGACTCTTGCTTCAGGTGGTAAGTGGGGAGGAAAGCCTCACTCCTAGGTCCAGGCCACCTCATGGAGTTATGTTACAGATATTTATGAACGTCCCAAGGTGGGGTCTTTCTTTCTCTGAAAGAGCAGGAAATAGCCACTGAGCCTTTACTGTAGTCCTTAGAATCTGTTTCTCTAGCTTATTCTCTCTAGTTGATGGAATTCTGAGTTAGCTGGGAGAGAGGAGGCTCTGGAGTCCACGCAAGGTACCGTCATCCCTTGGAGCTAGTATAAGGATAGAAAGAGTCGTAAATAAAGAGTAAAAAATTCTGAGCGTAAGAATAGCGAAGAGATGATTAACCAGTTTAGCCGAACAAGTCCTCAAAAATAGGATGCAAGGTAGATGATGATCTGTTTCTTGGTAAATACAAATTGTCCTCAGCTAAGCATAGGAAACACTTGCTACTATAGACTGTCTTGCTTAAACTTTGTTAATCAATGACAACATGTTGTAATTTCCTTTTGTGTAATGATTTTAATCTGTTTCTGAAGAATATGTTTTTGTGGTGATTGTTTTTAGAGAATATGTAACTTGTGACTATGAGGTAATCGTTTTCCTACATAAAGAACTCTGTCTTAGGTGATAGAAAATGGCTAAGAGAAAAAAATAAAAGTGTTGGAGTCAACTCGTTGGAATTTGCTCCATCTACCAAATATGTACATGTGCATATGTCTACATGAGTATATATGTATATATGTAAAGTTGGTTGGCCCTTTGCTCCATCCACCCAATGTGTAAATGTGTATGTGTTTATGTATGTATGTGTGTATGTATGTATGTGTTTGTATGTATGAAGTTGTTGGAGCTTGTCTTGCTTCATCCATCCAATGTGTGTATGTGTCTGCAGATGTGTATGTGTGTGTGTGTATACTTTTCGCCTCTCTTTCTCTTCTCTATTCACTGACTACCGTCAGCAGAGCATCAGTCAGTTACTATTAGCAGGGTCCCTATCCATTGCTATCAGAACTGGCCCCAACTTGGCTGTCCTCAGTTTACCTTGTGGTGTCAAAGCTGGCCTTCGACAAAACTTGCCTTTTTGTTTGTTGGTTTTTGTTGTTGTTGTTTTTCTTTTAGCCAGAGGAGCCGGAAACACACAGGTGAGGCTGGTCAGACAGTTGGAGAGATCTGACAAAAGAGGTCTGGAAAGATGGCGCGGTTGTTAAAAGCATTTGCTAATCTGATATGAAGATCCAAACTTGCACCCTAATACAATGTGTGGCTCAAAACATACCTACAGTTTCTGTTCCAATGCATCTACCACCATCTTCTGGCCTCCTAGGGTACCTGTGCATATATGGGCATGCACGAACACACACACACACTGAGAAAAGGTTTTGACTTGCTGATAACAGGGAGCCCATTTCTTACTGCCCTTCCTCCTTTCCTTGTGCTTGTTTTGTCTGACCTGTGGTATTACGACCTGTGGTGACCATTTTGCAGCAGTGTAAGTTGTCGTCATTGAGGGAAGATGAGAGCAACTGTGTAGGCCCTGGCTAGCATGTCCCATAGCTGCCTTTGGAGACTCGACTGTGAGTCAGGCCTTAAGGTTAGGGTCATTTACATCTTATGTTATCTGCAGTTAGCTGCAATCCCCACAGATACTAGCACGGTCCCCTTTCACTGATAAAGACTGAAGGGCTCAACATTGGTGATGGGATAACAAATGATGGTTAATCTCTTCTATTTAAAATGGGACTTGGTATTATGGCAAAAGTCTCTGTAGACACAGCATACAGGTTCTTTGAGAATGAAGGAGAGAGACTTCCTAAGCTCTTGTTGAACTTAATTCAGAAGCTAGGGTGCCAGATGGTCCCAGCCACCAAACTCACCCTGAGTGGCTTTCAAGTTTGCTGTCTTATGCCCAAGACAGTGTAGACACAGGGCAAGCAGAGTAAACATTCCTTTATTAAAGGAGAGGGAGAATTCTGGAGATGGGAGGGGCTCCGAGGAGACAAGTCAACATGTTGTTGTGAAAGTCTGATGGGCTTTCGTGGCTCTTACGGCGGCAGTCACATTGAGAATGAAGTTGTCTTTACTGGACTTGGTTAGTTTTTGAGGGATTTGTAGACCAAGCTAGTATGGAATCTAGATGCCTTCTGCATGCTTGCTTGGCCTGGTCATTCAGGAGACAGGCGCATGTGCTGTATGATTCACTTATGATCCACCATAGGTTCTGTCCTGAAGCTATCCCTGCTTAGGCTTGGCATCAAACTTTACCATAAGAGAAAAAAGTTTAATCTTTCTTTTTCTCTTCCTTCATTTCTCTTCTTAATTAAAATTTAAAAAGCCAAATGGGATATTTATTTCAGATGATTTGAGAAGAGCACAGTATCTAAATGTTAAAAAGGAACTTGGAACATCCCTAAATATTGTCAGCCTTGTCAGAAAATAACCATTCAAGTGGGAGATGTGTCTATTAACCTGACCAGGGACTCAGTCTACCTGGAATGAAAGCAAGTGGGGAGTTCTTTCCCTTTAGTGGGCAAGACTGCAGATGCTTCAGTCTTCTGCAGATATTTTTGTAAGTGTTTTTTTTTTTTTTTATTAGGTTTGGATTCTAGTACTAGTTACATAGCTTCCCCTTCTCAAATAGAAGATGAACTGTCACTTGAATAGTGGATTAAAATCAGCAAAGAGCTCTTGGGCTTTATGCAGAGAAAATGCTGCAGCAGCAATGTATCATCCGTTCTACAAACTAATATGGCTGCCATGTGCCTCTGTGTTCTACAGTCTTCTAAGAAGATGGAGTTCTCACATTCCCGCACATACTTGCTCAAAACTGGGACTGGAGGCTGAGTACTGGCAGAGCTGGCAGCCTCTAGATGACTATAAGCACAAATAAGCTGAAGGGGTGTTATTATTATTATATAGATCTGCACATCACTCTGCTTTTGCCTCTTTCACTCAGTAGGACCAACACTGCCGATTGCCTCCAACAGCCTTATTGACTGCTGGCTCATTTAGAGGCACCAGAAAAGACTGGAGTAAGTGCCCTGTAATGAGGAAGGAGTCAGGGCTGGCTCTGCCTCTGAGCCTCCTCAGAGGAATCCTAATGACCTGGGCTCTGGAGCTCTTTGATGGTGTGTTAGCCCTGGATGCTCTATGTGAGCTTTCTGCTCAGTCATTTCCTCTGCACTTGGGTAGCGCAGCATGAAGCCTGCTATTAGAAGCAAGGTTTATTGCTGCCCTGCGAACGTTTATTGGGTAATATCTAAAACATGGTGTCAAGTTATAGTAATGTACTGTTCCGGGAAGCTTTTCGAGAACTTTAGTGTTTCTGAAAATGGCCCTTTGAGAGTTCTTCAGTTTCAGAAATGAAAGGTAGTAAGGACGTGTGTGTGTGTGTGTGTGTGTGTGTGTGTGTGTTTAAAATATGTCCATATAACCTGATTGTTTGGTGAAGAGACACTGCTTTAGGCCATTCTTGAAATTTTTAAATAGGTATCTCAGAGTAGATGACCACTGTGGTATTTGCCCATGTATAGACTAGGTTACCGATACACAATTAAATACCCCAGTAAACCCATTTGTTACTGTCTTCACAAAGTACAGGTATCTCTAGTCTACAAAAAGTTAGTTCACTGTAAACTTCATGCCCTTATTCCCTCCTACATGAAATCTGAGGGGAAAAGAATTCACCACCAGTCCTGTAGTGAAAGTGCATACAGTGGTGTCTAACTGTGGCTGAGTCCTCTTCTCTTCCTTGTAGCACCTGAAGATGTCTTGGTAGGGATGCGCTTAAACCATGGCTATCAGTTAATAGATGACGATGAAGCAGTTCAATGAAGGGCTGAAATGACCTCCTTTCCGCACATCTTTCTTTGGCAAGAGGCTAGCATTTTTTCAGTTGATGGTTTTCCTGATTGGTCAATGAAGCACTGTGCTGGGTGAACCAGTGAAGACATAGTCTCCAGAAGATTTCGCTGAGGTGGGGGTGGGAAAGGCACATGCATGAGAGTTGGCGTCCTCCTTGTTCTGTTGTGAGCAGATGGTCCTCCTCCATCTGGTTGGATCACACATCTGTTGGTGAGAACCACACCCTAGCTCCACCTCCTCCCTTCAGTCTCATTTGCCTGATCTTTCCATTTTCTTTTGCCTCTCTTATTCTGTCTACTTCATTTTTAGTTTGATGCTTCAACCTAGCTTTGATTTATGAGCTCCCTCTCCCTCTCCCTCTCCTTCTCTTCCCTTCCTCTCACCTCGCCCTTCCCCCTCTCTCTGTCTCTCCGCTCTCTCTCTCCCTCCGTAGTTTTTTATATTGACAGGGGATTGTCTGTTTATCCTTAGTTACGATCTAGAAGGCAGCTCTCTAGTGGATCTTACCAGAAGCAAACCATATTGATACCTTGGTTTTGGGCTTTGAGCCTCTAGAGCTGCAAGAGAATACATCTCCATGTAAGCACAGTGTTTGTGGTACTTGAGTAGGGCAGCCAAGCTGACCAAGACATTATAAATGGAGTTGGAACAGAACTAAACAAGTCAACACATACTGTGTCTGACCATAACTCTTGCTATGACTCGGTTCTGAGTCCTGAGCTCCTTCCTACACACAGCGATTGTTTTTCTAGTTCACATGGATCAGCAGATTTCAATCCATGCTTCTCTCTCGTTCTTGTCTTGACTTACTCTGATTTATTTATTTATTTATTTATTTATTTATTTACATCCCAAATGCTGCCCCCTCCCAGTCTCCCCATCTTGGTGCATCTAGTCTCTGCAGGATTAGGCACACCCTCTCCCGCTGTGAGGCTAGATACGGCAGCCCTCTGCTACCTATGTGTCAGGGGCCTCGGACCAGCCTGTGTATGCTCTTTGGTTGGTGGCTCAGTCTCTGGAACCTCCCAAAGGTCCAGGTTAGTTGACCCTGTTGGTCTTTCTATGGGGTTGCCATCTCCTTGAGGGCCTTCAATCCTTTCTGTATTTGTCTGTG
>JADRCD010186199.1:0-12547 GCA_019843815.1 Montemys delectorum | reverse complement strand
CACACACACTCACTCTCTCTCACACACACACTCTCACACACACACACTCACTCTCTTTCACACACACACACACTCTCTCACACACACACTCTCTCTCACACACACACACTCTCTCTCACACACACACATACACACTGACACACACACCCCTCCCTTCTCCCTTCTTTCTTTTTCTTTCTTGATTTTGTACATGATGTTTGTGATTACTTTTGCTAAAGAGAAACTTCAGCCTCAATAATTTACTTTTAACATTCAAGTAATAACATGCTTTGTGCCTACATGCGTCCCAAGGCAGTAATATTAAATGAGACGCCGCTCTATGGGTAAATTATAGTCTTCTTAGTTTCCATTCCCTTTTATGTACATAAAGCCTCATCTCTTTCCCCATTTCCTTCATAGAGATCTCTTCTCCCCACCCCTTGTGTTATTCATACTTGACTTTACCCCTTTACACATTTCTTTCCTAGTAAGACATGTTTCTTCACTATTAAGTTACTCTTGCTAAGCTGATGGGTTGCTGGGCTTCAGTTCTTACTCTACTGAGAACCATTTCTCCATCTTGTTAGTAAACTTATTCATTTTCTTTGATTCATGATTGTAGCTCCAGCAAAGATATGAGGCCTTCTAATGTTACATTAGGACTTATGGAGGAAAATAGATTCTTCATTTTACATTTATTTGAAGGAAAAGGTCAAGTGAGGTACCCAACAAGGGTATGTCTCAAGGAACAGATTCTCAAAAGTGAAATAGATGGAGATACTTGGTAGAAGAAGAAAGCTTATACTGAGATCATCAAAGCCTAGTTATGCAATGTTATGCTTAGTTCCTACTTGGAAGATGAGTAAATTTCTGGAATTCATTGTAAATATCTAGATGATTTCTTTGGTGGTTATGCTTAGCATTATCTCCAACCTATATCCAGTGCAAGCCTAGGATTAAGTCAGGCTGGAGGGCAGTTAGGGCATAGCATGTAAGGAAACATTTCAATTGAATACTTTCAACACACATTGATCCTGTGCCTTCTGGATGCCCCCTGTACCCTAAAGCTTTGAGCCTAGATACCTAGTCCAGCACTATGCCTCTCCGCTAGAATGCATTAACGTCTTCCCAGTTGTGAATGGCATGCATGTTTCTGATATTTCTAAACAGCCGCTGTGTAGAAACTTGTTTCTGGTTAAGATCCAGGAATAATCTACCTGGAAGAACAGCACATTTCTCTCCTATCTGGAAGTTACCAGGAAGGACACTCAGCAGAGGGTCCATATTTCCTATAAAGAGTAAGTACTTGCTACAGGACTCTGAATGGCTAAGACAACTGAAAAAGATTTGGACAGAGAGCTGTTGGGAAGATTGCTGTGAGCCCAGGGGAGATAGATGGAGATTGGCATTTGGAGAGAGGGAGTTACTTGTGTTACCTTATAGGGATGAATAGATGCTGCCGATGACAGTACACCTGACTTACAGGCATTCACCACACTAAAGGAGACTAATAAGTGTGATATATACCTTGAGGTGGATATGGCAGAATTTTAAAATACATTTCCCCAGTTCTAATAAAAGCATTATAATCCCCAATGTATTTGCAACTTTTATTATACAAAAATATTCTGTCTACATCAACTTTGTAAGGCTCTGGTCTAGTTTGTGTTCCTTGGATCTGAAGGAAGCTAACCACTCACAAGGTTGTTGTTTTTATGTTACAGCTACAGAACACTCACGGGCTTTCATACATTGGTTAGGCAGGATCCCAAAGCCATATCATATTGTATGTTGCCCACAGTGGAAAGAAGAGCCATGTTGCTCTTTCATAGGCTACTTCCACCCCTGCAATCCATGTGCCTCATTTTCAGTGATGTGCCAACAGCTTGTGTGGCCGAGATTTTGTGTCACTTACTACAAAATCGACACAGTCTGATTACAACAAATTAAACTGCTCAGTTTGATGTCGCACACACTCCTGCCAGATGATGTACTTTATTTGTACTACACGTTCAGTATCCTTCCATGGCAGATAATAACATTAATCCTAGTTTATAAACACAGAAACCACACTTAGCCTGGCTCCTTCATTTGCCCAGAGTCACCCATTTAGGGTGACATGATTCCATACTCGCCACCCCCAGATTTGTGCTGTTATATAATGCTTCAGAGCTTCATGTTAGTGGCCTTGAAGGGTGGGCACAGCACCTCCAACTGGTGACACTTCACAGACATGAACAACCTGTGATTTGACCCTGGGATCCCAGCACATGTATTCCTCATCTTCATAAAGCCAAAGAATTCAAAGATATCCATAGCATCAGGATACGGGACACTTTACACAATGTGGGTGTATTAGGGAGAGGAGTCATGGGGGTGGATTTACCAGTGTAGGGCACTGACTGTCTTTCAAGACAGTAGAGCCTGTTGGAATTTGTCAGGGGAAGAAGGAGACAGAAACATGTAACAAAATTCTTCTTCTTTTTTTATTTTTTTTTGTTGGATATTTTCTTTATTTGCATTTCAAATGTTATCCCATTTCCTGGTAACCCCCCCCACCGGTGACCCCCTATCCCATCCTCCCTCCCCCTGCTTCTATGAGGGTTCCCCCCACCTACTCCTGCCTCCCCACCCTGGCATTCTCCTACACTGCAGCATTGAGCCTTCACAGGACCAAGGGCTTCTCCTCCTATTGATGCCAGGTGAGGGAATCCTCTGCTACATATGCAGCTGGAGCCATGGGTCCCTCCATGTGTACTCCTTGGTTGGTGTTTTAGTCCCTTGGGAGCTCTGGCGGGGTTTGGTGGTTGATATTGTTGTTCTTCCTATGGGGTTGCAAACCCCTTCAGCTCCTTCAAGAATGGCCAGGGTGATAAGGCAATTTGACGGTATCTAGGAGGTGTGGAGGAAATGATCAGCAAACTCTCTTCCTTCCTACCTTCCTTTCACCTTTTCTTTTTTTTTTTTTTTATCTTCCTCCCTCCATTGTTGCCTTCCTTTTCCTCATCCTTCAGAAATGTGCCTAGGTATAAAGTAGACTGAGGGAAGGCACTGGGTCCAATGAATGGGTATTTCTTGCCCCCTGTGATTTCTGCATCCCATGCATCTGACACCCTTAGAACCAAACAGCCTCTTCAGAACTCTTTCTGCTAGCATTAGAGAAAACTTCAGAGTGCCACCAGAGTTTGTTTCCTGAGGCCTAAGGCTAGAATATTCTCTGCCCATTATTTATTCCTATCATGGAGTCATTAGCTTTTGCCATTAGAACTATGCTCATGCTAAAAGTGTTACAGCAGATGTATGTGCTCCAGATTCTCATTACAGGCTGCTGACCTCTCCCTATGAATCTGAGCTTGAAGTTGCCAGCTTTCTACTTGTTGTCCCTAATTGGAAAGTTCTCTGCTATATACAGTACAGAATGTACGATCAAAGCTTGAATTTCTGCCCCTTATTAACATTGTCTTTGTGACTTATTTCCTCAATTCCCTTTCTGTTGGAAATCTAGGTGAAACACATTCCTCAGCTTTGAATACAAGTGAGCTTAGGTAGAACCCATTACATACCGAAGTATCCACTAATCAGGAATAGTGATATGGTGGCAGCTACAAAATGTTAAAGTGGCCTTTAATAATTAATTACTCATGTGCCTTTTTTTTTTTTTACTGAATAACCTAGAAAAAAAAGTTATGAAAATTTCAGCAGTTGGAAACTTCTTTTAGTGTTTGAAAAAATCCAAGTACCAAGCATATACCATTAAATTGTGTGATGGATCTGCAGGAGGTATGTAATAATTTCATAGAACTTGTCCTTCAGATATATTCTATTGCACAAAGATGGCGGTGTGTCTAAAGGAGGGAGAGTGCATGTTTCTGACTCCCTTCATCTGTCAGAAGAAGTATTTTGTCGATCTAATCTTTTGGATTTCTCACTAAAGTCATATGTTCATGCTGGGATATGTTCCAGGATGCCACTGCGATATCCTTTTTAAGAAGAAGGACTAACTGTGCCCTGCACTCAGAAATTCTTTAGCAAAAGATGTCCCTGTTCCGCGTCTTCGCATATGACTTACTTAGAGTCAGTATAATTCAGCAACACTCATCTTAAGTGTACACTTATACGTGTTGGTATATGCATACGTTTAAATACTTCTATCAGTTAGTTCATTTAAATAGCATTTTAATAGAGTTACTTAGGATATTCTAAATGAGTTTTATTCTCCTAAGAGTCTTTATCTCCTTATATTAAGAGATATTGAGCCGGGTAGTGGTGGCGCACGCCTTTAATCCCAGCACTTGGGAGGAGAGGCAGGAGGATTATTGACTTCGAGGCCAGCCTGGTCTACAGAGTGAGTTCCAGGACAGCCAGGGCTATACAGAGAAACTCTGTCTCGAAAATACCAAAGAGAGAGAGAGAGAGAGAGAGAGAGAGAGAGAGAGAGAGAGAGAGAGAGAGATTGAAGCAATTTCAAAGGAGAGAATCTTGTCCTGCATGATCTAATGAGTTGGAATAATCACAACTTTGAAGTGAAGATATGTGCAGAACTATTGTATGTCTAAGAAATTAAACATGACCACTCAGATACTTCTCTGCGGCGCACACGTGCTCAGCTTCCTGCAGGCACTACATTCGAGTTTTTAAGTAACCAATGAAGTGTTTGTATTTGAGGAAGGAGACCTTGACTTTTAGTGGTTGGTTTGGTCCCATTCACACAGCCAGCTCATTAATGGTTGACCTAGAAATGCAGGTCAATGTCTTAAAATATTCTATAAGTAACTGTCTCCAACCTGGCGAGCATAGGCAAAATCTTCATTTTTATGTGCTGAACATTTTTAAGGATCTATAAAAGGCCAATAGAACCCATATTACTTGTGTTGACCAATAATTAACACAGAGAATATTGCTGGGTATACTAAACAGCACCTATTACTTATATAAATGTCAAATTATAAGACCCTCATGGTATTTTCAATGGTCTTCATGGGGTTTTGTTCCTTTCTGTTATCATCTGGGATGTTCTATACCTTGTTTGCTGGACTCAGTGTGAGGTACACTAATTAATTTAATTTTAGCATCAAATACTAATGTACTCAATTGCCCTTCTACCCAGTTACTATCATTGTGAAGTATCCACTCAGGAGGACAGGTGGCAAATTTTGTAACTTTTTTTTTTCTTACTTGGCTTTGACCCGAATGATTCTTTAAAAAAAATATTGACCTATTTCATAAAGATTTTCAGTCATTTCAACATCTGGTTAAGGGGTTGAGGGCTCATTTTTCACAGTCCTCTTGGCTTTATTTCTCTCTGAATTATCCAGGGTTCTCTCGAAACATACACCCCACAGAATGGCTTTTTATTAAAGGGAGCATGCTAGATTGGCTTGTAGAATACTGTATGGGTAGTCCAGTATGGGCTGCTGTCACCCTGCCGAGGCTGTGCACTGACTAAGGTAGGGCACTTTGGCAGTCCCAGTCTGGTGCTGAAGGATGGTAAGACTCCTGGAGCAGCCCAGGTTCTTTTATACACAGGGCAAGACTGAAGAACCTGGCATCAGTGAAGGGAGGCACAGGCCTAGGGTAGATGAGCTTGAAACCAGCACGAAGGCAGGCACTCTCTAGCTAGATACAAAACAGCAAGCAGGCAAAGGGGCAGACACGTTCCTTCCTTCCTCTGCGTATCTCAGCCACCTCTGGGAATACCAGTCCCATTCTGGGTGGATGACCTCACATGCAGTCAAGACAGCCCCTGAAGGGTAGCCAGAGGCTCATCTCTTAGTTGATTCCGGATCTAGTTAATTTGACAACCAACATCATCCATCACGCTGTCTTTGTTCTTTCCTGAGGACATTAATTTTCAGTGTGTTCCATCAAGTTTCTGTTCACTACAAAACAGTGCGTTGTCGTAGTCCTGACACAGTCTTCCCCTGCCTAGAGTTCTTATACTAAAAAGATACACAGATCACAATCATTATCTGCTACAGTTCTTGGGACAGGGAACATATAATCAAAGGAACTAGAGCAAAACAAAGCAGCTGTTTTCAAGCCCCTGACACTGAGTGTGGCGGCTTCCGACTTCAATGGGCCCTGCCATTCTCAGCCTATATTACGTAGACACTGCACAGTTTGACTCACTTCTGGCTCACAGTTTACGATCTCAGTCCATGAGAGGACCACACTGTCACACACCACAACTGTGATTCTCCAGATTTTCTACTAATTCTGTCAAACTTCTTTGAAAAATCAAGCATTCTCTGAACTCCCTCTCCCATTCCGGAGTTCCCTAGATACGCTCCGCAGACTTGGAAGGGCAAAGATCAAAATGGCCACTTGAAGAGGTACATCCTTTGAGGTGAGTGTGAGGTCAGAGAGACTTATCCTCTGCCTGCCATTCACAACCTTCCCAGGAGTCACTGGGAAGTTCGCTGTTTGCTTCTTACTTTGTTCCTGATTTAAACAGTTGAAGGAAACTCAGAGATGTTACTATGGGAAAGCAGAGGTATCACTTTAGTAAGCTGATTAAAAAGGATCTCTAATTTCTTTTTCTCTTTTCAGCATTTGAGTTTGGGGAGGAGCACACTTCATGATTACAACTTGTATGTTTTACTCAAAAATTTGCAAGTGGCCCTATTTTGTTGTCCACAACATAACCTTATCTTGTACTGTTTGCACATGGAGAGAAAAAATTCAAATTTTCCTTTTTTAAACAGTGTGATAATTTTTGCTTGCTAGAAGAAACTAAATGACTGGTGTTCTGAAAAAAGTGAGTGTTTTTTTTTTTTTTTCTAAAAATACTCTTAGATCCTGTCTTTCCAAATATCAAGACGACCCATGCCACTGTTGACTGCTAAAATCATTTATCACGCCAAGTGTTTGAGATTGTTTAGGATTTCTTTCGATGACCATCCCTCCCCCTTCACCACTTGATTGACAGAATGAAAGTGGCTGGCAGCCCCTATCAAAACCAAGTGCCTACAGGTATTAACAAGTGAAAACAGCTACATCTGTCTAAGCAGCCTCAAAATGGCCTCCTTTCCAAGAGGTCACACGTAGCTCACACAGTCTATTTGAAATCACACTGTAGAACATCTTAAGCTTTAATTTCCCTAGACATTTGAAGCACAGTGAGTGTTAGCACATGTACAAACTGTAGTGGACTTGGTGCGGAAGCACATGGAAAGTACCTGTGGAGGTAGCCATCTTCCATCTCTGCCCCAGAGGCCTCTCACACCACTGAAGGAAGCATTGCTCCTTTCTAATAAATTTTAAATTCAGCAATCCATTTAACTTGTCTATTGTGTTGGCAGAGCAGGTATGTGTTTAGCAGCTGCCAAGTTTTCTAGGTAATTATTAATCATAATTAGCACTCTCTTATTTATGCATTCGAAAACCTTCCTGAGCAGCATCTTGTGCAACAGAGACAGTGTGCTCAACAGCATCCAGCTCTTGCTTTGTAGGACACAAGAAATGTGCATCCATATGTGGACAGTTTTAGTCATTCTAATCCTATAATCATGCAGTAATTTTGAGGTGCATTCTTACGTTTTGCCAGCGTAAAAACAAATTAGTCTCTTGTGGCTTTTTGATTAGAAAATATTGCCTTTATTTAGCTACTGTGAATTATTGATGAGTTTATCAGTGCCCATATATGTTCGAAATGGATTTGTATTGTCAGGTTTTCAGTGGATAATGTAGATCAATATAATTCACTCAAATGTGACATAAATATTAATGAGTGGTCTCATCTCTCTTCTATAGATCCTGCTCCCTGCCCTAGACCATGCTGCATGCTTTTGTGTACAGTCCCTTTACTTATGGCAGTGTGATTATTCAGATCGTACAGATGAGGAAACAGAGGGCTAGAAAGTTTGGTCTACTTATTTTTTTCTCAAAGAACTTTAAATATCAAAACTGGCATTAAACCTATTCTAATTCAATAGGAAACCTGTGCTTCACTGTATTATGACTCTAAGTCTCTATGAGTGCATGCTAGTTTTCTGAGGTCAAAATTGCTTAAATATGTGTCAACTTAGATCTGTTTATGTTCTTTGTTCTATTTCTTCATCATTATTGAAATTCTGGACACTGTGAGAGGTATTATGTCTATAACATATCCATGTGCCTGTGTATGTGTGTGTGTGTGTGTGTGTCTGTGTGTTTGTATACTTTTGTGTGTGCATGAGTGTATGTGTGTATATGTGTTTGTCTGTGTACATATGTGTATATGTATGTATGTGTGTGCACGTGTGTGTGTACATGTATGTATGCATGTGTGTGTATTGAACAATATGGAATTAGAGATTTAGATAACCATGTAATAGCAATATTAGTGAGTGCTTTATAGAAAACAGTAGCATCTTTCCTTAAGTAGATTACAGAGAACTATTCTCAGGTGCTTTCTTCACTGTGGCTAAGAGTAATTAGATTTACAATGTAGCTTACTGTAATCTAAGAGGATGCTTAAAATAGCTTTAGCGAAGTGGTACCACACAAGTGTAATCAAGCCCAGAAATTCGAACACATTGGCCTCACAGCAGCCTCTTCACTGTGCAGACAGGTTTGTGGTGAAGTGTAGAATTGTTGGAGAAAAGTGTGACATCTAAACAGTCTTTGAAAACTGAATAAATGTCACAGCTACTTCCAGCGTGAGAGGGAGACTGCAGTTATCAAGATGACCTACATCAGCTCTCAAAGACGCATGACTATCCATGCTGATGACACCTTTACTGCCTTTTAGAGAGCAACATGCCTCCTGATTCAACTCATGAAGGGGTATTGTGCTGGCAAGATGGGTAGAGTGTTGCCTAAGTAGGAATATTGACCTTCAGATATTGATATTTGACACCAAATAAAAATTTTACTAAGATAGGAAAATTTATTTCTTTTAAGAGAAACAAAAACCACACACACACACACACACACACACACACACACACACTACAAACGCACCAATCAAAACACAGCAAAGTGTGAAGTTTCATCAGGTGTTAACACCTAGCAACTGGCTTTTTCAGACATGAGAAGTTAAAATAACTTACTTTGGGTTTGTTTGTAATATAAATACCTAGCTTTTAAGAAATCTTATGACTGTAGAAGATTCAGTGACCTGTTTGTGTGATGCTTGTTTTCACCTACATAAACGTGAGGCGTAGTTTGACTTCTTGACTCCTTTCACGTCCAAAATATCGTCATAGGCAACAGAACCTGGCAATTTCTCAGTAGGTATATATACTTCTGGTCAACAGTGAACCTCAAAGGCATGAGACTGAATTTCTGGGCCATCATGAAACAGTTAATATGCTTTTATAAAGTGTAAATATTTGTGAAAGGAAAGGAAAGCAAGAATTAAAGCTATCATTATCTAAGGACTCTCTCAGGCATGCTCAACCCTTAAGCCTGGGAAACAAAAGTACCATTTGAGAAGTTCACATTTGAGAACTTTGTAGTTGAGCTACAAAAGATAAAAAATGTAAAACTTCGTAACATTTAGAGCCAGTTCAGGACACTGTGTTTGATCACATTCCTAGCTGGAGTATTCACCTTTAGTGTAAGGCTTCCCTCGCATTGCCTTCCCTGAAAAGTTCTTATCCTCTGAGTAAGTCTCCCAATTCTCCTTTTCAAAGCCATTTTGGAGTGCCATGCTCATAGGAAGGAAACTTCAAAATTGGTTTTAAGGGACAGACAGCAGCCTTCTTACCTGGAAAAAAAGACAATTCTTTAATAGGACCTCACACACTAAGATGGAGAAGACTCAAAGCTGTGAGATAATATTAAAAGAGGTATGAGGTGAGATTAAAACATTTAGTACTAGCAAAGGTATGCTGTGTCTATGGTCCTTTATTTCCTAGTCTGGGTTTTCTGATTAATAGAGTGGGGTGAGTTGGTAACAAAGATGAAATGATGAAAGTGGCTTTGGAACTGTAGCCATGGTGAAGGTAGAATCAGCTTTGGTGGTACTAGTGAAGGGAAGGCATCTGAAGACCTTCAGAGAATGACCAGGGCAAAATAACATGCAACAAGAAACAAGAGAAAGTCAGCTGTGAGAAACTACAGTTTCTGGTTATGGAGAGAGTTACAGAAAGCTGCCAGGACTTTAAAGAACAAGGCTCTCAGATAAGGGCTGGAACAGTACCCACTGGGAGCTTACTGTTTACACTGTAGAGCTGAGTGGTCTGAGAGTCTGTCAGTATACAAGGTGTATTTAAGAGTTGTGAAACAAGCAGCCACTGCCTGCTCTTGGACGCTGCTACCTGCTGGAGCTCCTTACTTCTGCTAGAAACCTGGAATTACAATGCCTGCCACATGCTAGGACTGTCCATTGTTCAGCTCAGTCTGGGACCTCCCAATATAAGTATCACAAACCATTAGTCTATGGCTTTTAAAATCCTGAGCAAAGGGGCTCCTAACTCATAGATTAGAACTCTGAACCTGTGAATCTACCACTCTTGCACTTAGACCTTGGGCATTGTAAGCCTGGGGTTGCCGACAGTTCTTACCTACCTAATATTCCTATTTAGATAGATCAAAAGGACCTTGTGTTCAATTGGTTGATTCCAAAGTTAGAATTATGCTGAGCTTTATGTTGAAGTCCTGAATGTGTGGAGAAGAGAAGGCAAGAGACTGGGAATGGACTGTTAATTTAGAAGATGTGTCAAGGATCTAGCCAATATCAAGGAGATTCTAGAAGGAGATTGATAGAAAAGACATTAAAGATAGTATAAAAGACAAGGATCTATAGGTTAGAAATACAGCATCTGAAGACTCCAGTGACAGAGGTAGTCACAATGGCCATGAAGTTCAAGTTGGAAGTGAATTACTTTAGAAATAAGAGACAAGCGGAGGTCGTGATTTTTTTTTTGATGAAGTTACTGATTGCAGCCTGTGAGTATTGATTGCCACTATTAATTATGAGAGTATTTTTTGGGATGGGGAAAAATGGATTTTGAAGACATGATCTAAAAGAAGATAGATGAGTCCTAGTGTTTAGGGTGAAGTGGCTTTAAAATGAACCTTGATGAAAATAAAAAGACAAATGGCCACAGAAGGATTACACAGAGCCTTTGCGTGCACTACGCAAGACTTGAACGGAAGGAGAAAAGAAATCTAACTCAGTCTTTGGAAGGGAAAATTGTTTGACGATGTTATAGAGTCTGGTTAAAAAGGGTTTGTTTGTTTTTTGTTTGTTTGTTTGTTTGTTTATAAGTGGAAGTCTACGGGGTGGAGAAGGCTGAGAAAAGCACCCAAAGTTGTGTGACAGAGTACATTTCCAAATGGGAAATGTACAGATAGATGAATAATAGGACAAGAAATGGAATCATTGGAGGAAGGAGTTTATTTGGGTCATGGGAGCAATAGCCAGAGAGGCATCATGGGACCTGGGACCATGATGTGTAATTGAGTGCATTTTCCTGTTTCTGTTGCAAATACTGCTGTTCCCTGGTTTAACACATACTCTTCTTTGAGGGAGATTGGAGTGACAGTTCTTAGGTTCTTGGGCTTTTGTTACTCACTAATCAGTTCAGTAGATCACTTGGATGAGATTAACTGGATTTATGCATCTGGCTTTATGAGTTTGGTTAATACTTGAAGAATAGATTCTAACATGGACATAAGTACATGTTTATAATAATTTTCAATGTTTTATTTTTGAAAGTTATGCCATATTAATGTAACATTTAGAATTTATGTATCCCATTCCTTTTTACTTATTTGGAAGTCTCTTTGCTCTCAGTGAATTAATTGCTATTGTTACACATCAAAACAATGTTATCTTAGCACTTTGGTAACTGTAAAGTAAATTAAGGCATTTGAGTTCACCGTCTAGAATCACTTGTGCAGCTATCCATAAAAAGGTAGGTTTGTTTTTAAAGAGGATGCATGGCAGTCTTAACAGAATTCATACAGAATACTCAATAAAGTTCAGCATGAATGTTTAATATATCATGGAGCCCATTCATGCATTTGTTTTGAATACATTTGGTGTTTGTTTGGGAATAGTATCCTTTAAGTGTTTGGATTTGTGGTCAGGATGAGAAATCTCAAGATTGGACCAGAAACTCTGGTCCTTAAAGCCCAACAACACCTTGAACTCACATTTCACATACCTGTGCTCCCTGTCTCTGAAACCAGCAAGTTAGCCTTGGAAGAATGCTTGGCAGGATTGGAGCTGGGAATTTCATTTCTCAGTAGTTCTTTCAGGTTATATTGAACAAAATCCATCTCTCTGTAGTTCTAACCCAATTGCTTCAATTCCAGATTTCAGAATTACATTGAAAAGCTGAAAGTTTCTTAGAACTGAATTCCCCCACGAGTTCAATTTCTGTGATTTTTGCAGCTACCTTGGTCTTGAAATGCAATCATGAAATTTTTCTTTTCTTCAAAATTTTCTTTTCCCAAGAACAACAACTTAATAGAAACCCTAGAAGAACCAGGCAAGCCCCTCACCCAAAATCAGTGGTGAGAGTCAGAAGCAAGTCTCGCTTCCCCTGGCTTCTCGCCTCAGCTGTGAGCTGGAAGCAGCCCCTGGAGGACATACACTCCTCCTGAATCCAGCAGGGGACTTCAGAATAGAGTG
>JADRCD010186198.1:0-12572 GCA_019843815.1 Montemys delectorum | reverse complement strand
GAGATTCAGAATGTAGTTTGAAAGCAAGGCCTTTGTGAAGAGTCTGGTATGACGTCTCTTTCCGTTTGTCCTCTAGCTGCTGTGATTGGAACCCGGCTGCATGCTGCTGTTGCAATTGCCTGCATCGTAATGGCCTTTTACGTCCTGTTTATCAAATGAATTCCACACTGTCCAGCTCATCAACTGCCAACCAAGGGGATAAAGATGAAGAACTTGTCAGAAACCTGGACCAAGTATAGGAGAGTTGAGCTAATGCCATCAGTGTCTCCGAGATGACACTGAAGCATCTGCCTGCCATATGTGGGGAAAACTCATGGTCACAAACATTATTTTTGCTTCAGGGGATTCCAGAAAGCCAACCTTTTTTGAACTCTGCATTAATCAGCCCTCAGCAGCAAGTCTGTATGTCCAGATAAATTATACCCCCCATTGATATGATTATGTATCTCCTGCTTAAAAAACTATGCTAGGTGGTAGCTCAGTGGTAGAGCATTTGGTTAGCATTGACAAGGTCTTGGGTTCATTCCCCAACACTGATAAAAACAACCTATATCTGGTTGTCTATTTTGCTCTTTAGTCCCTCATCAGAATCTTTGAAAACTGAGGCTCACTGGGGAATGATATAGGCTTTGTTCAGACTTCCCAGAAGGGGAGACTTCTTTTTAAAGAGAGGCACTCTGTATAGCCTTGGCTGTCCTGGAACTCTCTATGTAGAGCAGGCTAGCCGCAAATTCACAGAGAGCTGCATGCCTCTGCCTCCTGAATTAAAGGCATATGCCAGGAGATAATTTTTAAGGCTTCAGTTTTTTTCATTGGCTAGTTTGGATCTGGTGAACTGCAGAGACAGAGAGTGGGCTGTATGAGAACTAGGAGTTATAAAAGGCAAAACAACTGTTTGTCTTTTGAAATGTGTTCTTTCTGTGTATCTAGGAACTTAAGAGAGGGTGGTTCTCACTGCAGAGAGAGCAGATTGCCACATGCCGGCAGCTTGAGGGTTTTCTCAAGAGAACCTGAGCGCATGTGAAGTCCAGGGTTATCAGTAAGAAGCAGTGACGGAGCCAAGGCAGCAGTTTTCTGCTTACCAGTGTCCCCACAGACGACTTCACTCAACCGACTGCGAGAGAAAATGAACTAACGCTCCCTTTTTCCTAAAGCTTTTTAAACATTTTTTAAATTACCTAGTGCTAAATACTGTTACTCAGTTTTAAATACAAATGCTGGGGGAGGGGACTATTGAATAAATAGTTGATTAATATATTTGAAGTCCTGGTAGAAGAGATAAGTAAATTAGTATATCAATTCATATACTAGTAAATTCATCTAGTATAAGAATTTATTGCGATGAAAATTTATGTAGATGGGAGTTTTGTCATGTTATAAAAAGATGCAAGCTTGTTCTTTAATCTGGGTTCCAGCAATTTTTAATTGTGTCTCTACCAACTCTTAGTGTTGTTCATATTGCAGTATTTCACCCTTTGTTAAGACCATGACAAACTGAAACGAGAAAGCCACTGATACTAACATTTGGTCAGCTCATAAAATCCATTAATAAAATGAGTGTGTTTCTGAGGAAAGAAAAATGAAGCTTTGCAACAGAGTGTTGAGGGCTATTTTTTCCCATGGAGTGTGAGAACTCCTGAGCAGGGGATGTTAGATGACTCAGCATTTGAAGGGAAGATTTCTCCCTTCCCTCCTTAAGCCTGCAAAAGAATCAGTTTGTAAATGTGAAGTCTACTACAGTGAAACAAAAAAGTAGGTTCAATATTACAATACATACGAGTACACACATGCTTAATTAAATTGTGTGTCATGAAGCTTGACAGGACAAGTGCAGGGGCTCACTCCCAGAAGTTAAATTCTCTTTTGTCTACATACTGCACCCGAACAAAGGCTGCTGGGAAGCGCAGGTCCTCATGCAGTGTCACCAATCCCCGGTGCATGTGTAAGCCTCTCTAGGAATTGGTCCAGCAAATTGCAGTGATTGCGGCTTTCTGGTCACTCCTAAGGATCCTTCCTCAGGAGAGAGAGAAATTTAATGGGTCTGGAGAGAGCTGTGGGTGGGACTTTGAGACCTGTTGACCAACTGGGTGTCCCTTGGGAAGTAGGCACAACACTAGTTACTTTGTATTTAATGACTTGCTTTCAAATAGGGCCTGTTTCTCCGACTCTGGTCTAGAAAGCAGCTTCACTTCTCAAACAGCTTTCATTTTGCAGTTTCCTTCATGGGTCCTCTTGGCCTAAATGTTTTGAGATGTTTTCTTATCAGAATGTATCAAAAAGTACAGGAAGAAGCAGATGACCTATTTCATTTTTTGACTTTATGTAATCAGGTAAATAGAAACTGTACTTATAATTTAGGCTGGTGTGTTTCATTTTTGGCAAAGAAAAAATGGTCAATTGTTCTAGGGGAGGTCCCTCAGAGGTGGAGGTGTGAGGGTAGCAATATTACTTTGGATTCAAGCTGGAATCATCATCAACCCTGTACACCAGGGTTAGATGAAATCAACTTTTTTATAGTTGAATCAGCTCCTTTTTTATTCACCAATGTTGGCACAATCCTTGAAAATAAACTTTTTTGCCTGTGTTTTTTGCCTGCTTTGTCATGTGTGTTTATTGACCTTTTCAGTGCTCTCTTGGGTTCTCCCTGTGCTATCGAATGGCGGCTCACTGCAGAAAATGCTGACATTCTGGTGAGCTCTAGGACACTTAGCCAACAGGCCCGATGCTGCTATTAAAAGACAAGTGTCTGCAGCCATGGTGGCACAGCCTTTAATCCCAGCACTGGAGGGTCTTAGTGAGTTTGAGGCCACCCTGGTCTACAGGACAGCAAATTCTGTTACACAGAGAAACCCTGTCTCAAAAAAACAAAACAAAACAAAACAGAAAAAAAAAGTGTCAATTGGCATTATTGGTAAAGTTCTTCATTCTAAGGTTATCAGGTTAACCGCCCAAGCCCTTAGGAACTACCTGAGCCAATGGGATTCTGGAGCATGTAGTGGAACTTCCCTCAGTATTTGTTTATTGAACAGCCAATTAGAACTGGCATAAGTACAAATTACAGCTTCAGATAGCATTTTCTACTAATGGTTAATTATTACTATTATTTTTTACTTCGCTACTCCTTATCCCTTATGGAAAAGGGACAGGAGTGGGTGGAGTATTAACGCACTTTCTGTGGTGAGAGGCATATCTACCTAATTGTTACTTCACTCATGGAATTTGAAAATTAGATTTTTTTTTTTAAATTTGGGTCTGACTATGTAGCCTTGGCTGTCCTGGAATTTACTGTATGTATACTAGACTGGCCTTGAACTCAAGAGGTCCACCCTGCCTCTGCTTTTCAAGTGCTGGGATTAAAGGATTGCACCATCAAGCCTGGCAAACAGTCTGCTGTAGTTTAATGGAATGAATGTAAATGAAGGCTCAGCGATATGACTCTCAGCATCAAGTTTTGGGCAACCAGGAGGCCCTGTAAGTGAGGCTAGGGATATGTGGTCCCCATGTTACAGATGCCCTGTGTCGGTGTTCTGTCTGGACTCCACCTCCAGAGTTACCCAGCAACCTCGCCCACTATAAAAGGGGCTCCCTACCCTGTCTTCTCTCTCTTGCCTCTCTTACTCTCTTACTCCCTACCCTGTCTTCTCTCCTTTGCCTCTTGTCCCATTCCCTTCCCCCTTCTCTCCACGTGGTCATGGCCAGCCTCTACTTCTCTTTTCTCTCCTCTCTTGCCTCTTTCTCTGCCTCTACTACCCTTTTAACCCACCTCCCCATAAACTCTATTCTTTGCTATACCATCATGTGACTGGTCCCTCAGAGAGAAGGGATGCCTTGGCATGGGCCCGCAAGGACATCCCCTTCCCCTATACCTCACCACACACCTTAGAACATTTTTTTTTGTTTTTTTGTTTTTGTTTGTTTGTTTTTGTTTTTGGAGACAGGGTTTCTCTGTATAGTTCTGGCTGCCTTGAAACTCACTGTGTAGACCAGGCTGGCCTCGAACTCAGAAATCCGCCTGCCTCTGCCTCCCAAGTGCTGGGAGTAAAGGCATGCGCCACCACCGCCCAGTGTAGAACATATTCTTATATCTCTTTATCTTTTTATAATCACAGCACCCTGTCTCTAAGTACTCAAAAATCCTTTGATTAAACGATATTTACTGCGCTACAAAGTGGTTAGTGGGTAAAGGCGCCTGTTACCCAAGTTGCCAGACTGAGTTTGATTTCAAAGACACATGGTGGAAGGAGAAAACCGACTTTTGTAAGTTTGATCTTCACGAGTGCACCACGATACATTGCTCAGACTCTGCCAGTAAATACATACATATGATAAGTGATATTTATAGTCAGGGAGAAGGCACCTCTGTAAGAGTGTTCCTATGATGCTCTTGTTAGTAATCTAGGGTTGATACATCCATGGTGAATAAGTCAGCATGTATAAATATGAGATTGGGTCATTTCATAGCTACACATTGAATATCTTTTAATTTAGGGCAAAGAAAAGGTCAAATCAAGGAAAAACTAGGCGAGAGTATAAACATTTACATTTTATATAAAACTGATTCATAATAAGGAAGCAGGGCTTTCTACTTGAAATCGCAGCATCCAGCTGAAGTGGAAGGATCTTTATTTATTTTTGGTTTTTTTGAGACAGGGTTTCGCTGTATAGCCCTGGAAGTGGAAGCATTTTGAGTGGGATACCAGGTTGGGCAACTTAGATTTTCAAACAAAACAAAACAAAACAAAACAAAACAAAACAAAACAAAACAAAAACCCCAAATCTATTTATGGAAATCAAGCCTGTGTCTTGGGACCTCCCAGCCACAGGATGGCAGAAGAGACTGCTCTGGATAAACAAGGTATGTGGGAGCCGCCTGCCCACTCTGTGGTTCCTCCCAGAATCCTTTGAGACAAGACCGAGTGTTTAAAAGAGGGTGCAACGGCCACTTCCTCGCGAGTGGGAGAGCGACTGGGGTTGTGGACTGTACTGTCTGGTATTGTGTGGCGTGTATGGTGCATGTGGGCCGAGTGCGAGCACGGATGTGCGAGTGTGTGTGCGCGCGGCTGGGACGTGCAAGGTGAGTGTGTGTGTCCCCCCCCAGGCCCCTCCCCCGCCTACACCTTGATCTTATTTGATCGGGTCGTGACCCCCGCTCCGCCGGGCCGCCCCGAAATGAAAAGAAGCCCTCCTGCGAAGCCCACTCGGTGGGGCGCTGTGCAGCGAGGCCCTCTGGGCGGTGGCGGCGCCGCGGTTACCGGGGTTCCGGGATCGGTCCTGCGGGCCCGGCGCTCAGAAGTGATGAATTGATCAGATAGACGAGGCCGGGTCCGTCCCAGCCACTGATTACCGAGGCGATTCTGATCTGAGCCCGGCCCCAGGACCCTGGACCCCGCCGGCGAGCCCCGGTGCTGCGGAGACGAGGAAGCTCTGGGTGATAGAGCCTAAGCAGACGTCACGCCACCACGTGCAGGTGGAGGTTTTGTTCCCGCTGCAGTCCCTCCCCCCCCCGTGTGTGTGTGTGTGTGTGTGTGTGTGTTTGTGTGTGTTTTCAAGACAGTTTCTCTGTTTGCCCTGGGTGTCCTGGAACTCACTCTGTAGACCAGGCTGGGTTAGAACTCAGAAAATGAGTGCTGGGATTAAAGGCTTGCGCCACCACTGCCCGGCTTGTTTGATCTATTAACAGTTTGACCTAGGGAGTGTGTCCGTTAGAGAGCATACATTTACAAACTCCTGGATGCAGGGACTCCATATATAGTGAAATAGAAGGAGCTGTGTAATGATTTAAGGCTGTAGGAGTGGATGTATTGTTTTGTCTTAAGGCGAGGTCTTTTTCTCTCTCTCTCTCTCTCAGGCTGGGAACTTGGTTAGTAGTGTAGGGTGACCTTGAATTCCTGAATGCCTACCTCAACCTCCCGGGCTATTAGCCACTTTCCTAACACTGAGTAAACGGAAAAGCTCCTGCAAGTGTGTGTGTATCGTGTTTGTGAGAGGATAGGTGACTGTGTGCGTGTAAAGGCTTGAGGTTGGTGTCATGTCTTTTCCTACACCCCCCCCCCCATCATTTTCTGAGGCAGAACCTCACAAGCCGGTTGCGCAGACACACAAGCACACACCTATTCCAGAATTCCAGGTGCACGCATGCACGCACTCACGCACGCACCAGCCTTTATGTGGTTTTGGAAGTTCAATCCTCATCCTTGTGGCACTTTATCCACTGAACCACTCTCTTGGCCCTAAAATATATTTTATTATTTGTTTTTTGTTTTTTGTTTTTTTCAAGACAGGGTTTCTTTGTATAGTCTTAGCTGTCCTGGAACTTACTCTGAAGACCAGGCTGGCCTCGAACTCAGAGCGATCCGCCTGCCTCTGCCTCCCAAGTGCTGGGAGGGTAGGTGTGTGTCACACCCATCCGTCATTCTAAAATAATTTTAATTGTTGCACAAAGTGTACTTAGCAGTTTTCAGTACATTTGCACATTGTGTAATGTCTACGTTAGGGTAAGGGTACCTGTCTCAAATATTATGTGTGAGTGTGTTATTTTCCATAAAGGCTACATTATTGTTTGTAATCACCTCACCTTGCAATAGGTCATCAGAACTTACTTTTCCTGACGCATAGCAATTGGCCAAACTTTCTCCCATGCCCCTGGCCTCTGGTAATTTACTGTTACATCGACAACCTGTGGGAGAGCAACTTATTTACATTCCACGTGAGTAAGATTATGTGGGGTTTTATTTTGTTTTGTTTTGCTTGTGCTCAGCTTATTTAATGGTCCTCAGTTCCTGATAAGTTGCATAACAGGATTTCATTCGTTTTTCATGGGTATATACTTTCCTATTGTGCTGGCTAGTCTGATGCAACTTTGTTGAAGCTAGAGTCATCTGAGAGAGAGGCTACCCATCTGAGAAAATGGCCTTCAGAAGATTGGCTTATGGGAAAGCCTGTAAGGGATTTTCTTAATTAGTGGTTGATGGGGAGAGGCCAACCCAACCAAGGTGGGTGGTGCCACTCTGGGCTGGTGGTCCTGCATTCTGTAAAAAAGCAGGCTGAGCAAGTCCCTAGGCAGGACCCCTCCATGGCCTCTGCGTCAGCTCCTGCCTGCCTCAGGAGCCTGCCCTGTTCTGACTTCCAGTGAAGTGTGCAAATGTCAGCCAGATCTTTTTCTTCCCACGTTGCTTTGGTCCCGGTTTTTCATCAAACCGAAACAATTCCTAATCAAATCCTAAGACAACTGTGTACACGTAGCCCATTTTCTTCTTACAAACATTTTGCCACTGAACTGTTTTTTTTTCCCACTTTATTGTGTTCCTATGTGCACACAAGTGAAAGTCCAGGTAGCCTGTAGAAGTCATTTCTCTCTACTATATGGGCTCCAGGGTTCAAACTCAGGTTGCTGCTGGGTAATTCAGCAGAGATGACTGCTGAGACGTGGGTCTAAGCCGATAGACAGTCTGTACTAGCTGGTTGACAACTACTTTGGTGTTGGGGATCCCAGTGTAACCTGAGCCCTCCTGAGGGTGAGCTTTTAAGCCCCCAAACCTATGTCCTGGCTTGGCATAGTTCAGTTCACCAGAACAGTTAGCCAGAAGCAGGATTACAGAAGTCGCAAAGCAAGGTTCCTACCTTTAGAGACTTCCCCAGAACTATGGACTTTAATGGATTAAGCATTTGTTTTCATTTTTGGTGGGTGGTGCTGTCTACGTGAGTTTTACATCCTGAGTGGTATTTCCATCATGGAAGTCAGTGGTGTTGAGATCTGGGGGCCCTGTTACAATGCCAGGCTTGGCAGCAAGTGCTTTTACCTACTCAGCCATCTCTGCCCATGTATGATAAATCATCATTCATTTTATCCATTCATTCATTGATGAAGGTTTAAATTAATTCCATTTCTTAGCTGTTGTGAATAGTACTGCAGTAAACATGGAGAGGTAGATATCTTTTCAAAATACTGATTTCATTTCTTTTTTTTTTCTTTTTTTTTTCTTTTTTTCTTTTTGGTTTCGAGACAGGGTTTCTCTGTGTAGCCCTGGCTGTCCTGGAACTCACTGTGTAGACCAGGCTGGCCTCGAACTCAGAAATCTGCCTGCCTCTGCTTTCCAAGTGCTGGGATCAAAGACGTGCGTCACCACCACCCGGCACTGATTTCATTTTCACTGACACATAAGTTATAGACCTGCTGGATCCTATGGTTTGGTTTTGTTTTGAGACAAGATCTCTGTTCTATAGGGTTGATGTAGTCCTGTCTTGGAATCCCAAGAATAGTTAAAAGACTTCAAGCAAGCCACCAATCCTGGCTGGTAGGTTTTTTTTTATTTATTTATTTTTGAAATAGGTCTCACTATTATAACCTTGGCTGGCCTGGAACTCACTATATAGACCAGGCTAGCATTGAACTCAGAGATGAGCCTGCCTCTGCTTCCCAAGTGATGGGATGGAAGGTGTATGCCACCAAAGACCTGATTATAAGCATGCACTGTTCCTACTTTTTTTTTTTTTAATAGGTTTTTCCGAGACAGAGTTTCTCTGTGTAGCCCTGGCTGTCCTGGAACTCACTCTGTAGACCAGGCTGGCCTCAAACTCAGAAATCCACCTGCCTCTGCCTCCCGAGTGCTGGGATTATAGGCGTGCGCCACCACCTCCTGGCCTGTTCCCACTTTCTATTCGGTGCTGGAAAGCAAACCCAGGATTTTATACATGCTGGACAAGCACTCTACCAACTGAGTACTTGGAATTTTTGATTGTCTTAATCCCGGCCTAACTGAAGTGGGGTGATATCCGACAGTGGTTTTGGTCTGCACTTCTCCATGATTAGTGATACCAATCTTTCATATACTCACTGGCCAATTGTGTGCTGTCCTATATGGCCTTATTTGGCTACAATAAACACTACGAACAAAAGCGGCCTGGGGAGGATAGGATTGATCTTACACTTTTGTAAATCACAGTAATGCCTGAGGGAAGTCATGACAAAAACTCAAGCAGAGCCCTGAAGGTAGGGACTGAAACAGACTGTGAAGGAATGCGGCTTGCTCTCCAGGTGCACATTCACCCACCTTTCTTTTTTTCTTTCTTTTTTCTTCCCTCCACCCCCCCACAGGATTTCTCTGTGTGGCCCTGGCTGTCCTGGAACTCACTCTGTAGACCAGGCTAGCCTCGAACTCTGCCTCTGCCTCCCAAGTGCTGGGATTAAAGGCCTGTGCCACCACCACCCAGTTCACCCACCTTTCTTAAACCTTCCAGGACTGGCTGCCCAGAGGTGGCACTGACCACAATAGGCTGTGATTTCCCATATCAATAATCGAGAAAACACCCTACTGGCCAGATGTGCACCTTTCATCCTAACACTGACCAGACACAGGCCTTTTATCCTAGCACTTGGAAAGCACAGGTAGATGGATCTCTGCATTTGAGGCCAGCCTGGTCTACACAGCAAGTTCTAGAACAGCTAGAGCTACATGATAGAGAGAGCCTGACTCAAAAAATAAAATATCCTATAGATGTGTCTATAGGCCAATATGATGGAGACATTTTCTCAGAGGTTCCCACTTTTCTGATGTTTCTAGTTTGTGTCAAGTTCCAAAACAACCCAGCACATAGGTTTTGTTTGATCTTAGGCAGAGTTTCATTCTGCAGCTCTGGCCTGGAACTAACTGGTCTGCCTGCCTCTGCCTTCTGAGTGTTGGCACTGAAGCTGTATACCACCACAATGGCTCCAATGGGCTTCCATAGCAGCCCTGTTGAAGATCAATTGTTTGGAGATGTGGAGCCATTATTTCTAGGCTTTTTATTATGCCCCATAGGTCTAGGTGTCTATATTGAATAGAGATCAATATATGCAATCTCTATTACTACATTTATGATGTATTAAGACAGGTACCATAAACTCAGGATTTGGCTATGATGTAAGTACATGAGTGCAGATGCATAAATGGGTGTATGTACCTGTGTGTATGGGGGCCGGAGGCACTGTCTGCTCTTCCTCCTCCTCTTCTCGTTTTTCATCATCTTTTGGTTTTGTCTGTTTCTTGAGACAGGGTTTCTCTGTGACACCCTGGCTGTCCTGGTACTCACTCTGTATAGACCCAAGCTGTCCTCAGACTCAGAGATCACCGGCCTCTGCTCCCCAGTGCTGGGATAAAAAGCATGTGCCTCCACATTCAACTTCTATTTGTTTTATGTCTGTGTGGCACATGTATGTGGTGTCTACAGAATCCAGGAGAGGGTATCAGATCCCGTGGAACTGGAGTTACAACTGTTAGCTGCCATGTGAGTGCTGGGAATCAAACCCTGGTCCTCCCTGGGAGAACAGTCACTGCTCTTAACCACTGAACCCATCTTCCAGGGCCCCATCCTCAGCTTTTTGAATGTGAGTTCTTTGATTGAACTCTGGTCTTCAGGGTTTTTGCTTGTTTGTTTGTTTGTTTTGTTTTGTTGTTTTGAGACAGGGTTTCTCTGTGTAGCCATGGCTGTCCTGGAACTCACTCTGTAGACCAGGCTGGCCTCGAACTCAGAAACCCGCCTGCCTCTGCCTCCCAAGTGCTGGGATTAAAGGTGTGCTCCACCACTGCCCGGCTCCAGGTCCTTAGTTTCGTAAAGCAGCTTGCTACTGAGACCTCTCCTCAGCCTTATTTGGAGTTTGCTTGTTTGTTTGTAGTTCCATGTGAATCATAGCATTGTCTTTCCTAGGTCTATGAAGAATGCTATTTGTGTTTCGATAGGGATTACACAGACTCTGTAGAACGCTTTGGACACTTTAACAGTACCAATTCTTGCAATGCATGACCGCAAGATGTCTTTGTGTAAGTGTGTCCTTTGCAGTCTCTCAGTGTTTACAGTTTCATGCTACAGATCATTCACATCATGGTTTCAGTTTATCACAAATGGGATTGCTTTCTTGATTTCTTGTTCACACAACTTCCTATAGGTATACAGAAATGCTGCTCTCCCCCAGCCTCCCTTACTGAAGAGCAACCCAGAGCCTTGTACCTATGAGGCAGTTGTTCTATCATTGAGGTACATCCCCAGCCCCTTCTATTTTGAGACAAGGTCTAAAATGCCCAGGCTAGCCTGGACTTATTCCATAACCTAGGTGTACTGGCTAGTTTTGCGTATCAACTTTACACAGGCTGGAGTTATCAGAGAAGGGAGCATCAGTTGGGGGAAGTGCCTCCATGAGATCCAGCTGTGGAGCATTTTCTCAATTAGTGATCAAGGGGGTAGGGCCCCTTTTGGGTGGTGCCATCCCTGGGCTGGAAGTCTTGGGTTCTATAAGAGAGCAGGCTGAGCGAGCCAGGAGAAGAAAGCCAGTAAGGAACATCTCTCCATGGCTTCTGCATCAGCTCCTGCTTCCCGACCTGCTTGAGTTCCAGTCCTGACTTCCTTTGGTGATAAACAGCAATGTGGAAGTAAGCTGAATAAACCCTTTCCTCTCCAACTTGCTTCATGGTCATAATGTTTGTGCAGGAATAGAAACCCTGACTAAGCCGCGTAGTGGTGGCCCACGCCTGTAATCCCAGCACTTGGGAGGCAGAGGCAGGCGGATTTCTGAGTTCGAGGCCAGCCTGGTCTACAGAGTGAGTTCCAGGACAGCCTGGGCTACATAGAGAAACCCTGTCTAGAAAAACAAAACAAAAAGAAAAAAGAAAGAAAGAAACCCTGACTAAGACACTAGGAAAGCCTTGAAATTATAATTCTTCTGTCTCCATCTCCTGAGTAGCTGGTTGCTACTTACATGTTGATTTTTACCCTGAAACTATATTGAATTTATTAGCTCTAATAGATTTTGGTAAAATCTCTGATGTTTTCTACCTGTAAGATCATACATTTGCTGGTTGGTGGTGGCATACACTTTTGATCCCAGCTCTTGGCAAAGGCAAAGGCAAAGGCAGGCAGATCTCTGAATTCTAGGCCATCCTGGTTTACAGAGCAAGTTCCAGGACAGCCAGAAACCCTGTTTCAAATAATAAAAACAAACACAAAAAGAAAAGGATCATGCCTTTTGCATCCAGTGACAGTTGGATTTCCTACCACCCACCCTGATATCACCCAGTTTGGATGCTCTTCATTCCTCCTGGCTTTCTTTTGCTAGGATGTCAGCATCATGCCGAATATAAGAGGTGAAAGTGGACATTCTTCCCTAGTCCAAGATCTTGGAGGGAAGGTTTCCAGATGTCTCCTACTTGGTAAAATACTGACTGTGGGCTTGTGATCTATAAACTTAATGTTGGGTCATATCCTTTGTCTTAGTCAGGGTTGCTATGGCTGTGATGAAACACTATGACCAAAACAACTTGGAGAGGAAAGGGTTTATTGGCTTACACTTCCATGGCACTCTTCCTACTCGGAGGAAGTCAGGACTGGAACTCAACAGGGCAGGATCCTGGAGTCAAGAGCTGATGCAGAGGCCATGGAGGGATGCTGCTTACTGCTTTGCTCTCAGGCTTGCTCAGCCTACTTTCTCCTCCTCCTCCTCCTCCTTCCTTCTCTCCTTTTCTCCTCCTTCCTTCTCTCCTCCTCCCCTCCTCCTCCTCTCCTTCCCCCTTCTCCCCTTCCTCCTCCTTCTCCTCCTCCTCCTC
>JADRCD010186197.1:0-13012 GCA_019843815.1 Montemys delectorum | reverse complement strand
AAATCAGAAATCCACCTGCCTCTGCCTTCCAAGCACTAGGATTAAAGGCATGCCCCACCACTTTCTGGCCAAGAAAAACATTTTGTTGGGTATGTTGGTACACATATTTAATTGCAGCCCTCAAGAGGCAGGGGCAGATAAATGTCTGTGAGTTCAAGGCCAGCCTGGGCTACATAGCAAGGTCCAGGACAGCTAGGACTATATAGAAACTCTGTCTCAAAAAAAAAAAAAAAAAAAAAAAAAAAAAGGTTGTCCTCTTGACTTCCACATGTGTGTCATGGGGCATATTCCTCTCCTTCCTCCTCCTCCACCATCTACCCCCCCCCCATTCTTACCTAAATAACAATAACAAGAAAACATTTTAAGGTGGAATGTGACTATACACGTGCACATATCATTTTTTTTAATTAGTTTTTTTATCCTGCATGCAGATCATCTGGACAGAGAACATAACTAGGTCTCTAGGTAAAATGAGGGCAGCTGAGGCCCCCTGGTGGTCAAACGGGCTGCAGCTTCAGCATTGTAATTTCTAAGACATGCCCGAGTCCATGTGTTTTTAAGTGTCAGGGAATGTAGAGCAGGAATCTGTCTTTTTGTGTCGAGATCATAACAATTTAGATTCCCACCATCCTATTAAGATGATAAGTTAGAAAACAGAAGAGTCACAATGTAAGGAGAGAAGCACTCAGCCACTCCTACAGGACCTTTTGGGTTGGTTTCTATGGTACTGGACCTTGTATAATGGTAGAAGGCACTTTACTTTTGCTCTCCATTTCCAGCTCCTAACCCCAATGTTCTGAAAGGAGGAGTTGGTACCATCAACCTGTTAAAACACTATGAACAAAAGCAACATGGGGAGGAAAGTTTATTTGGCTTACACTTCCATATCATAATTCATCATCAAGGAGATCAGGGAAGGAAGTCAAAGAACAGAGTGAGTCCCAGGAGAGCAAGGGCTACATAGAGAAACCCTGTCTTGCAAAAACAACAGTAACAACAACAACAACAACAACAACAAAAGCAGCCAGGCAGTGGTAGCGCACGACTTTAATTCCAGCACTTGGGAGGCAGAGGCAGGCATATATCTGAGTTCGAGGCTAGCCTGGTCTACAGAGTGAGCTCCAGGACAACCACGGCTATACAGAGAAACAAAACAACAACAAAAAAAAAACGAAACAAAAAACAACAACAACAAAAGCAAACAAACAACCTGTGTCAAAACAACAACGTGGACTGTACCCAAGGAGCAAGGCCTCGATTAATCTCTGCTCTCCGTACCCATGCACACAAGAGTATCTGCACATACACAAGCATGCACTCTCTCATGTGGGTGGGGTAAATCATTCCTATAAGGTGCTTTTTCTCACCTATGCCTTTTGCAGAGGGGCAGAGTTGGATTTGTAGAATATGCTATCCCCTGAGAATCCCCCATGTGTCCAACAAGAAACCATGCTGCTTCTCACAACACCCAAGAATCCAGTATGACCTGTTCTTCACAGAATCCTAGGACCAGCACTGCAGCAAACCTGGCCAAGCCTCGCCAGACTGCATGCAGCTCACTGCCCTCACTGTCCGTGCTCCAGCCTCCACTGTTTGTGTGGGATGGTGGGCTTACACTGCCTCAGCCCTTGCCCTCTGAATGAACAACTTATGAACAGATATGTCTGTGTGAGTTTTACAAGGCCAAGGACCAGACCTTGCTGCCTTAATTCAAATGCCAGTCACTGGGACTGGGGAGATGGCTTAGTTGGTATGTGTCTACTATGCAGACGTGATGAGTTCAGACTCCTAGCAATGTGTCTGTAGCCCCAGTACTAGCAGGACCCCTGGAGCTCATTAGCCAGCTTGTCTCAAAAAACAAGGTCAAATGCCTGATGTGATAGCACATGCCTGCAATTCCAGCACTTGGGAGGCAGAAGCAGGTAAATCTCTGGGAGGTAAAGGTCAGCCGGGCCTGCACAGGGAGTTCCAGGATAGCAAGGTATACATAGTGAGACCCTGCCTACAATTAAAAAACAAAGCAACACTTGGGAGGCAGAGGCAGGCAGATTTCTGAGTTTGAGTCCAGCCTGGTCTACAGAGTGAGTTCCAGGACAGCCAGGGCTACACAGAGAAACCCTGTCTCGAAAAACCAAAAAACAAACAAACAAACAAAAAACCCCAACAACAACAACAACAACAACAACAAAAACAAAACCCAAGGTGGAAAGTGATTGAGAAGATACCTGCTACGAATCTCTGGACTCCACTTGCAAACACTCCCCATCCTCTTGATCCCCTACCCCACAAATCACAATAGTGTCCGCCATATCTAGCTGAGCACCTGGCACACAGCAGATATCTGGAAATGTGTACTGCAGAAATGAATGAGCTTTCTCAGGTCAGTAACCAACACAAATGAAGCTGACAACTTACGCCAGCACAGTCTCCTCCTTACTGAGGCGAGCAGTAAGGGCACCAAGGGCTTCATGGGATGCCAAGGGAAGCCCAAAACCACTGAGTGCTGCAACTGCATGGTAGATCTGGGCAATGGAAGAGTCTTCACTGATGGCTGCCAGCAGGAGCTCTTTGGTCTCATTTGAAACAGATATCTAGGAGAGGAATGGCAGACACACAGTTAGAACAGGTTCTGGCAGTTTGTGAAAGGCATACCAACCATGGTAAGAACATAGCTGCCAAGGCCACGTCCACTCAGAATCAAGTGTTCATAACATCAATACCACCTCTGTTCTGATTGGTTTTTGTCAACTTGACACAAGCTAGAGTTACCTGGGAAGACAGAACCCCAATTGAGGAAATGCCTCACTAAGTCTTGCCTATATCTGTAGTCAAGTCAATAGATCATTTCTTAATTAAAAATTGGTGTGGGAGGGCCCAGACTATTGTGGGCGGTGTCTCCTCTGGGCAGGTGGTCCTGGGGTATATAAGAGAGCAGGCTGAGCAAGCCATGAGGAACAAGCAGGTGAACATCTATCCTCTATTGCCTCTTCTCCACTTCTGGTCTTGAGTTCCTGCATTGACTACTTCTGATGATGATGAACTGTGATGTGGAAGTGTAAGCCAATCAAACCCTTGAGTGCTCGCGCGCGCGCACGCGCACACACGCGCGCACACACACACACATACACACACACACACACACACACACATACACACACACACTTTTTTTACTTTCGGTCATGGCATTTCATCACAGCAATAGAAACCTCCCAGATGATAACAACGCATTGCTTATCTACTTAAAAGTAATCTAGATCAAATGAGTGATGTAGAACCTGAGGTGAGGATGCACTGAATGTTTTTAAATGTTAAAGAAGGGAAAGAAAACCTCATGGCCTTCCAGAAGAGAGATAAGAACTGTAAGAAAAAGTGATCTAAAAGCTATTACAGTGAACACTTAAAGGGAAATAGACTTCCTTACAGGACTGAAATTATGTGGATGGAATTCTACCCCACACCAACAGTTTGTCATTTTTAAAAATTACATTAACCTGACATTTTGTTCCTTTTAAAAATGTTCTTTACTGCAAGCAAGCAAGCAAGCAAACAAACACACAATCAAACAAACAAATGGCAGTGTAGGAACCTGGGCTTACCTCACAGCCTGAGAGGACCTGGCTGGACTGGGCAGCATAGAAGAGAGAATCAACGTTGTTGGGATCAAGGTTAGACTTGATGAAGGTACACGCTTTCTAAACATGGGAGAAAGTCAAGGATAAGTGGTGATGTAATGTGGTAACTTGGAAAGGTGAAAGTGTAGGGTGCTAAATAAAATCCTAAACCATCTATGGAGGCTTAAAGCGTGGACTGTTCTAGATTTCGTTTTGTTCAATAGTTATTTTCCATAAGCCACTATTACCCCAAACTGCTGACTTCACCCAAGGCACAGGAAGGCTGAAGCAGTAGAAACCACTTAACAAATGTCCTGCTCTGGCCTCGACCTATGCTGGGGGGTCACAATGCTCTTCCTTTCAATGAGCATAAGGCTCTCCAAGACAGCATCATTATCTCCTTTAGCAGAAAAAGGAACACAGATGTAGTAGGTAAGTAGCCTGTGGAAGATGGCAGAGTTTAGTGTCCCCTGATGCCAAGTTCTCCAGGGTCATGGCTCTGAAGCCATGTGAGACAATCTAAAGTGATTTTAAAGGCATCTCTTCTTCCTGGCTCAGGCCCAAGCATTACCCTGCATCTAACCACCCAAACCAGAGCTGGGAACTGTGGCTGACTCTTCCCTCCCCTGCAAGGCGACCCAGTGCCTTCCTTTCCACTGACCCCTGGTTGTCACTGCCCTAGGACAGGTCCTTGTCTTCTCTCACCTCATTGTTACAGCCCTCTTTTAACTGCTTCCAGGCATGCAATCTATTCTGTACAAAGGATCCATGTTGCTTTACTATTAAAACCCTCACAGATCCCATCACTCCCAGAGAAGATCCAAAGTTGCCAGCACAGCATACAATGTCTGAGTGGCATATTATCAGTAGGCTCACCTCTGACCCCAGAATCTTATTCTCCTACACTTCCTAGTTGAACAACTTTCCTGTCTTTGGATTACCTAGACCCTTCTATTTTCCTTGTCTCTCCTGTCTGCCAAATGGGGTCCTCCTTCACCTCTGTTTAGATGCACCTGTCCCATATGGCATTTGTTGATGTTCATCCCATGACAGGCCACAGCCCACCCTTGCCCTATGTTTCCCAAAGCACTTGCCACGGGTAGTCAGTGCTGGCTACCTAAGAGCATTGCTTCCATCACAGTAAGTGAGCACAAAATAAAATCCAACCACTTCTGTTCCACTAAACTACACACTGCTAAACACTTTGAATCAGATAATATAAAATAGTTACCAGGTGTGGTAGCACATACCATTAATCCCAGTAGTCAGAACACAGAGACAAGCTATGTGTGTGAGACCAGCTTTGTCTACATAGTGAGTTCCAGAATTGCCAGAGCTCTGTAGAGAGACTGTCTCAAAAAAAAAAAAAAAAAAAAAAAATCTAAAACCTCAGATGTTTAAAATTTTATGGCTAACCCAGCCAAAAGTGGGTGGTTCTAGCCCTGGGAGCACTGCTCAGAGGTAGAATGCTTGCCTAGTTTGCTCAAGTCCTAGAATTTGACCCTTAAATCAAAGAAAAGAAAAAGTAGGGACCTCTGGGAAATGGACTAGGGAGCAGGAGTGGGCGAACCAGGACACTGCCTGGTGCCTTCCCTCCACAGCTAAGCTATATTACGTCATGTCTCACTGCAGGCCTGGGTCACTCAAACCAAAACAAATGCTCTTAAAAATGTAAGGAACAAAAATTAAGATCCTCAAAACAAATGAGTTTCAACTTTAGCGCAGTTTGAAAGAACCAGAGGGAAAAGGAAAGAAATAAAACACTTCATCCTCTATAAAGATGTAAAGAAGGAAACTGGTCCACACACAAGGAGGATGCTAAGAAGTGCTCTGCTGCCCTCTGGTGCTTTGAAAATGAAAAGACAGCAACAGGCCCCCACAGGTAAGGTATCTCTCCCCGCTTCAAATGTGTCATGATATTCTGAGTGCTTCTTGGGGATTTCTTGTGTCATCCTCAAACGACCCTATACACAGATACTTTTACTGTCTTAAGTTTGCAGAGAAGAAGACCAAGATCCAGAGACACAAAGTAGGGCAACCATGGTCACCTTCAAAGCCAGATAGCATGGCTGTACCCTTACTAAGAGGCTGCTAAACCATCTGTTCTGGAGTGGATTCAGCACTGGACCTACTCTAATGTTACAGGGACAATCAGAGGCAAGGGCAAGAATGTTCATGGGCTCAAAGTTCTTGGTGCCTGACAGCACAGTCTAACAGCAGAGGGCGAGAGTGAGGAGACTTCATAACACCTGCTCAGGACCCTCAGTGAGTGCTGCCTCTCTGTTCCAAAGCTGAGGCTTCAGCTGGCTCTTCAAGGGAATATGCAGCTCTATCTAGCTCGTCTCCACACTGCAGACACTTACCTTACCAGCTGAAGGCTGAGAACCACTCCACACATCTAGTACCTGCACACCCTAGCTCTTTGTGCCCTTTGTTAAAACCCCAAGGACCCCAACATCCTCTTGAGCAAAGAACCCCTGTGCTTTCTTCTTCCAACCTCCAAACCTAATCGGATACCTTGCCCTACATGGCTCTTTCCTGCCCACCTTCTCCCTCACCTCCTCCTGTATCAATTCCAGACCCTCTTGCCTTCTCTCAGACCTCACACTATGCAGGCATATCATTTGCCACTCAGCGCAGTTTTCATTCACACTGTCTACTGCACTTTCCAATATCTCTGCTCCAGCTGCACTAGATATCAACTCCTAGCAGACACTTCAAGTACCAGTGAGCCCACGATTTATAGAGGTTCCATTACCTCATCAGCTCAATTCTTCTTTCTTAACTGATAACCCATAATGCATTCAAAAAGTTCAAGTCTTATTTCAAACACTCATTCATCCTTGTCTTTTGACCTGTCTTCTCTCTTCCCATGCAGTCCCAGCTCAATTCACACCTTCAGCCCTACTCAATGTCACCCCCAACTCACAACACCAGCAAAGAGCATCTTTAAAGGAATGTGTGCCTCAAACCCAAATCTGACAACTTACAAACGCTCCTGTCCTTGGCAGAAACCTTTTATCCTGCATTCTAGTCCTACTAAAATTTGACATTAATCTAACATCCCAACTTCCTTTGCTCCACTTGATAGTGCCAAACCTCTGTAGCTGTCACTGCTCTACTGCATGTCCCTCAAATTGTCAACTGTCACTTCAGGAAACCCCACACTGAGGAAACAGGGCACTATTGAAGCATTGCTATAGCACACCATAAACAGTGTCTGTGCTAGGCACTGTCTAAACGTGCCTGAATAAATTATGAATAGGACAAAAAAATGCCTCAATAATTAAGAATAACTACAGCTGGGCAGTGGTGGCGCATGCTTTTAATCCCAGCACTTGGGAGGCAGAGACAGGTGGATTTCGGAATTCAAGGCCAGCCTGGTCTACAGAGTGAGTTCCAGGACAAGCCAGGGCTATACAGAGAAAGCCAGTCTCGAAAAAACAAAAACAAAAACAAAAACAAAAACAAAAACAAAACAAAACAAAAAGAATAACTACAGCTATCCTGGGGGCGGGGCGTGCCGCTGTGGTACTTTCTGACTCCACTTCACACTACCAATGGATTAGTAAGGCAGGCTATATAACACTCCTTTCACAGAAAAGTTCAGGACTGACTGATGCCTGTGATCTTACTTTCAGGCTAAAATAATTCACTTTAAGGATTCACAAGACCACAAGGACAAGTCTGCTTCTTTAATATAGTCACACACAAGAAGAAAGCACTGGGCAGAAGCAAGGGATGGTCATAGGGGGAATCCGAAGAAGCTGAATCCTAGACTGCAGGGATTAGCAAATGTTTCCAATAAAGGACCAACTAGTATTTCAGGACTTGGAGCTAGACAGTCTAGAAACTATTCAGTGTACTGTTAAGGTCCAGAAGCAGTAGCAGATATGTATGCAAATGGGTATGGTTGTAATTTCAATAAATCTTTATTTACAAAAACAAGCTTCAACACAGATGTGACTGTTGGAACCGTTTGTCACCTCTCTACATTCAGATCCACTAGCAGACATTCTCGATTAGACTCTTCTAGGTCTTGTTTCCTCCTCTGTTACAGGAAATGTTTCTGACAAAACAGACAATGAAGATAACTCAAAGGAACATGCCCATACAAAGCTCTCAACAAATAACACTGATTACTGATTCTAGCCCAGGACACAGTGTATTATGCCAGAAAGCCAGTAAGAACCATCTGGTTTTTCCCACCTCTCTCCTTTCCCTCCTCCCCTCCACCCCCACAAAGGCATTGTCATGAATTGAAAGATACTGGCAGGGACTCCCAGTTCTGGCCATAATAGAATTAACTTTACCTCTTGTACTAGTAACTACAAAACTAAGCAAAATTGAGACACTAGATAATAGACAGTACCCACTGTGATACCCACCACCCCACTCTGAGACAGGGCTTTTTCACATAGCCCCTACTGGCCTGGAATGAACTATGTAGACCAGCTGGCCTTAACTCAAGAGATCTTCCCACCTCTGCCTCCCAAGTGCTGGGATTAAGGAGTGTACCTAGCCCAGCCACATTACGACTCTTGAGCAAGAAGGAAATATCGTAAATAACGGGCATTTTCGTGGAAACACGTATCATAAAGTTTTGTTATTTGTGATGTAGAGAATCTCAAAGCACACACTGACAAACCAAGGATGCATACCATGATGAACAGTAGTGAGATGGCTCTGCCAGCAAAGGCTCCTGCTGCAAAACCTGGCGACCTTTGTCAACAGACAACCTACAGGAACCTGGGAACTGAACTCACTGAGGCCATCAGATCTGGCAGCAGGTACTTTACCTCATTAAGTCGTTTTGCCACATAAATGGGTGGCTTTTTTTTTTTTTTTGGTTTTTTTCGAGACAGGGTTTCTCTGTGTAGTCCTGGCTGTCCTGGAACTCACTCTGTAGACCAGGCTGGCCTCGAACTCAGAAATCCACCTGCCTCTGCCTCCCAAGTTCTGGGATTAAAGGCGTGCGCCACCACCGCCCGGGAATGGGTGGCTTTTAAATCTTAATTTATGATAACTTATTATGAAGTCACAGAAAATTAAGAAATGGGCTGGAGAGATGGTTCAGCAGTTAAGAGCACATGTTAAGAGATGGCTGCTCTTCTAGAGGACCTGAGTTCAATTCCCAGCATCCAAATGGTGGCTCACAACCGTCTGTAATGGGATCTGATGCCCTCTTCTGGCTTGTAGGTCCATACAGATAGAGTACTCATATACATAAAACAAATAAATAGTAGAAAAAAAGGAAAAAAATATCTTTAAAAAAAGAAAAAAGAGACTAAGAAATACTCAGGAACAATATTTTAGCCTAACTGTCTGTGATTTTGTGATGAATAGACACACCCTTAGCTGCTCCTAAACACAGAAAACATTTCAACTGCAATGAATTCTGCTTACTAAAAGCAAAATGTGTCCAAATTGCTCAACACCATTACTGTTGCTGATTAATGCATGTGAGTCCTCCTCCTTGAGCTCCCTATAAGTGGTTAGCCATGCACCTAGCACTTTTCAAGCACATGTTGTAGAGTTGGGGAGATAGCTCAGTGGTTAAGATGTTTGTGAGGCTAGAGAGATGGCTCAGCAGTTAAGAGCACTGACTGTTCTTCCATAGGTCCTGAGTTCAATTCCCAGCAACCACATGGTGGCTCACAACCATCTGATGCCCTCTGGGGTGTCTGAAGACAGCTACAGTGTACTTAGATATAATAAATAAATAAATCTTTAAAAAGAAAAACACAAAAGATAGGTGCTCTTCCAGAGAGCTAGGGCTCAGTTCCAAGGCCCCAAACAGCCTCACAATCACCTGTAACTCTAGTTTCAGGGGACCTCATGCCTTTTCCTGGGCGCTTGGGCACAAAGCACACATGGTACACATACATGCAGGCAAAATACTCTTCTTATACATAAAATAAATAAATATGAAATCATTTAGAAGTACACAAACCAAATCCATGTTGCACTGTGCAGTTTCACAGACTTCTAGAAGTTTCTAAAGGCTCTTGCTGGCTCTCCTTTCCCCCAGAAACACTCGCATACCCCTACACATATCAGACTGACAGAAATATCTGTTACATTAATCCAACTGTCTTCACACCAGCAAGAGTGTGCTTTAAAGTGTCCAAGAGTAACACAGCCTGGAGATTAAGGTCCCCTAAAGCACTGGACAGAAGAAAGACGCTTTACTCTTACCTTAACATCAGGCACCTGCGCCCCAAGGCTGTTGAGTCCCACGATGGAGTAGAAGGCAGACTCTAAATTTGCGAAAGGGCGATGTAGTGAGGCTTTCAGTCTTTCCACATCATGCTTGGTGAGGTAGTGGGTGGGGGTCAGAGCCTGGATGCTGGCGGTGATTGTCAGGGCCAACAGGAAGACAACGCTTGAACCTGAGGGAAATATAACTATTAAGTAAACATCGTACACTCCTAGTCACAATCCCAACAGTGACGCCCCGGGGCTGGGAGCCCAATCATGTGGGGATGGGTGGGGAACACAGGCTTAGCCTTTAGAGGGGAATGATGACCCCACCTTCAACCACCAGGACAGTCTTTCATGCTAGCTCCAGGAATCTGAAGAACAAGACCACACCATTCCCATTCAAAACTTCACAGGACAGAACCAATCTTGAATCCTAGTATCTTGTCTCCTCAACCTCACGCCTTCCTCACTCACCCCAATAACTGACATTTGCCCCAATTTCAACTCTGCATTACTTGTCCTTTCAGCTTTCAACTTAAGCATCTTTAAGAAGCGTTTCCAGAGGGGCTGAAGAAATGGCTCAGTGGATAAAAGCACTTACTGTTCTTCCAGAGGACTGGTGTTCAGGTCCCAGCACTCACATGGTGGCTCACAACTACCTGTGACTCCAAATCTAAGTGATCTGATGCCCTTCTCTATCCTCCAAGGGCATCAGACACACACATGGTACACCTTCACTCATATTAAAATAAAAATAAATTAAAAAAAAAAAGCTTTCCCTGAATTAGATGAGTGTACAGTGAAAAACCTAGCCTTTGTGCTACACAGGAACCACAGCCAAATTATTCAGTTACTGTCTCAGTTCTCTCAGGCATAAGGCATATGACCAGTATCATCCCTGGGGCTGTTATTAGGCAGAGAGATTTTAGACTAATGACTGGTGCAGACCAAGCACTATATGAAGCCTCAGCTGGTGCTTCCATGACTGTGGGGGATGCTGGCTGTAGCCACTCAGCACACTCTATATGAACCTAACAGCACTTTCCATAACTAAGAGTGGGAGGCTGATTTCTCTGCTAAACTCTCAGCTCCTGGAGGCTGACTTTCTCAGGATTGTCTTAGTATTTCCAAGACTTTAGACTGCCAGGCACATGGTATGTGTGACTAAAATGGATAGAAAAACCAGTCCTGTCTGTGATGCCCTAGGGAACAGGAAGCCACTGTAAGAACGGCATCTGTCTTTCATTAAAAATAAAAGAGGGTGTCATGAAAAAGTGAATCATCTGTCACCCAAGTGAAAAGCATTAAAAAGCAATGATAAGGCCAATACCAATGGTCCTAAATCCTTTGCCTGAGCCAGTGTGTGGAGAGGTGGTGGCTTAGTTAGAACTCGTTTTGAGTTTGGTGTATAGTACCTCTACGCCCCTAACCCTGAACTAGAGAAGCAAAGAGCTCTACAGTGTGTAGTATCCATCAGTGTATTGAATGCTCCAGTTTCATTTGAATTAGAATCCCTTAAAGACATTACTTTACAAAGACGAAAACCAAGGACTACAGTAGCTTATACATGGCCAATCTTGGACTCAAACAGTGAACACTACAGACTTCACAGTCCGATTAAAAGAATTCAATTTAATTAGTGTGGGGAGTGTACACATATGGAGATCAGTGAAACACTTGCGATTACTTTTTGCTAGAAAACATGTAGGTCCTGAAGATCGGATCCAGGTCATCTTATCAGTCAGGCTTAGTGACAAGAACCTTAATTAACCTCAGGAGTCATCTTGACAGACTCTTTCTTTCTTTCTTTCTTTCCTTCTTTCTTTCTTTCCCTCCTTCCTCCCTCCCTCACTCCCTCCCTCCTTCCTTCTTTCTTTTTTTAGAATCCTGAAGACATGCATAACTCAGAATCACTCCTCTATGGACAGTAGTTTCATTTAAGTCTTTGTGTGTCTGTCAACCTAAATGTGAAAATTCTTCAAAAAACTAAAGGCCAGCATGTGCAGAGGTGGTGGCTTAGCATAGAACTCATTCTCTGGGTTTGGTGTATAGTACCTCTACGCCCCTAACCCTCAACTAAAGAAGCAAAGAGCTCTACAGTGTGTAGTATCCATCAGTGTATTGAATGCTCCAGTGTGCCATGGACTTGTTCTTCCCTCAGTGCTGGGAATTGAACCCCAAGCACTAGTTTAGTGTTAAAAATAAACATATAGCTAGGAAACCTCCATTCTCAAACAGATTACATTCTAGTGAAAAGAAAAAAGTTAAGAACCATGATTTATCACTTTGGAAAGCAGAGGCACTGGCGGGAAAACAAAGAACAGAACGGGTATCTTGGGAGGAACGTGTTTTGTACGCCATGATCTGTCAAGGCCTTTGAGAAACATAGATCCTGAGTTGCAGACTTGAAAGCAGAGAACACCATGAAGCTGTGTGAAGGTAAACTGTAACAAGAAGATTAAGTACAAAGACAGAATCAGGAGCTTAGATGGTCACAGGTAGCAGAAGCCAATCCAAAGGGCCTACAGGCAACTGAAAGGGCTCTGGCTTTCCCTGAGCAGAGGGGGCCACAGCAAAGTTCTGAGTAGGGAAGCAATCTGACAAGTATTTTAACAGGATTGCTTGGCTGAGGAGGATACTGTGTTATACTAGCCTAAGGGGGGGGTGAAGACAGAAGGGGGGGGAGTTACATAGGAGGACATTGCCATGATCCAAGTACTGGGAGAATGATATCCAATAAGGTAACAGAGGTGGAGGTGCTAGGGAAGTAGCCAGTCTTCCCACAATTTGAAGTTAAAACCTACCACAATTGCCAATGGATAAGAGGATGTAGAGAAAGAGACAGCAAAGCATTTGGCAAAATCCCCAATGACCAGAGGGCAATCAGGGATTTGATGTAGTGAATGACTATGATCACTGTTCCTGCAGCTAAACTGTGAATTCCCCTTACAGCCTCTGTGCCAGAATCAGACTCTTTCTACACTTAGCACAGTAGCAGCTTTTCTGGCTAATACTTGAACACTCAACTGATGGTAGGCCCAAATTATACTGAATTCTTTGTATGTACCACACCAGACTTTAAGCCTTCTAATATCCAAGAGAGGTGGGTATTTTCTGCATTTTACAAACCAAGAAATGGTTTGTAAACCCCTTTTTTTTTTTTTTTTGGGTTTTTCGAGACAGGGTTTCTCTGTGTA